>ML250917.1:0-10592 GCA_005239495.1 Nicotiana undulata | reverse complement strand
TTTTACTGAGAATTTTACTGAGATATACTGATATTGCACTTGTTCGAAGGTTTTTCTGAAAACAGATTTCGAACTCATTAATTGATGAATACTACGTGGTGACTTGGTGTTTTAGTGGTTTGTGGAATTGTGTACATGTTGTGTGTGTTTATATTACTCAGACTGTGATTTATTTTCATTACTACTGAGTTGGCGTACTCATAAAGACTCCCTGTGCCTCTGTGCACAGATCCAGGTACTAGTTCGCAGCAGTAGCTGACGCAGTTGATAGCAGCATTTCACGGGATTTCGAGGTAGCTGTCCAGCGTCCACAGCTTCTCCATTTCCCTTCCTTATTTAGTCTTAGCATTTGATTCAGAGACATATATTATAGTTTTAGCAGAGTTAGTTTATTTATTCTTAGATGCTCATGACTATTGACTCCAGTTCTTGGGAGGTTGTTTAGGTTAATATGGGAACGCTAATACTTTATTATATTAATTATGATGTGGTTGCTTGCTTATTATTTAAATGTGAACTATTATAATTGAACAAAAAGCACAGTAAGGTGATGGTTGGCTAGCCTAATTCCACGATAGGCGCCATCACGACCTGTTAGGATTTGGGGTCGTGACATCCTGTTTGTTACCTCTTCTTCCATGTAACGACCCAGTCTGTCGTTATGTAAAACTTGCATTAAAATTCTTGTTATTGACTTGTTGTGGATTGGATATACTGTTATTGATGTGTGAGATTTGGAAGGCTTGGAATCGGAATGGTTGCAGTGATGATTTAGTCACTTAGTCCTTAAGAATGAACTTAAAATGGGAAAAGTCAACTAAGAGTTGACTTATTGGTAAACGACCTCGGAATGCGGATTTTATGGCTCGGATAGCTTCGTTAGGNAAAATAGGCTATCGGGGTCGGAATGGAATTCCGGAAGTTGGAACAGGTTCGTAATGTCATTTTGGATATGTGTGCAAAATTTCAGGTCAATCGGATGTGTTTTGGATAGTTTCGGCATCGTTGGTAGAATTTAGAAATTTCAAAGTTCATAGGCTTGAATTCGATGTGATTTAGTGTTTTTGCGTTGTTTTTGGTGATTCGAAGGCTCGACTAAGTTTGTGTGATATTATGGGATGTGTTGGTATGTTTTAGTTGAGGTCTCGAGGGTCTCGGGGTGAGTTTCGGGGTGGTTTCGGGCCATTTCTAGTTGTTGGTTTTTGGCTTCAGAGGTGTACAGTGCGATAGCACTAATTTGGATGCGTTAGCACAGAGGAAATTTGGAAAAATCTAATTGTGCTGTGCGATCGCACAAGGCTTCCCGCGATCGCACAGAGTAAATTCTCTGCTGCACTATCCCGACTTTGGAAGCTTATAACTCACAATCTATAAGGAATTTGAAGATGATCCAAAAATGAAAGTTGTAGCTCTTGATGTCTAGTATTCAGAAAGTTAAGCCAATTGTAATTTGGAGTTTTGTAAATCAAGTTATGACCATTATACTAGAGGCTATACGGAAGAGTTGGAGAAGGCTGTTGGAAAATTGTTCAGTGCTATCGCACCTGAGGGGCTGCGATCGCACTGAGTAAAATAGGGCAGGTGAAAATTGTTCAGTGCCATCGCACCTGAGGGGCTGCGATCGCACTGAGTAAAATAGGGCAGGTGAAAATTGTTCAGTGCCGTCGCACCTGAGGGGCTGCGATCGCACTGAGTATTGACCTGGACAGTATTTAAATATTTCCTTCGCGACTTAAACCCTCTTTTTCACCATTGTTGTACGGAAAAGAGCTCTTGGGGGCGATTTTGAAGAGGGAAATTCTTGTTCTTCATAGAGGTAAGTGTTCTAATCATTAAAACTCGATCATGGGTGATTATAGAGCATAAAACCAGTGTAAATTCATGGAAAATCAGTAGAAAAATTGGGTTTTAGGGCTTGAGATTTTGAGACCTTCAAGGGTCGATTTGAGGGGTCAAACGGACTCCGATTTTGGTGTTCTTTATATGTACGGACTCGTGGGAAGATGAAGAACACTTTTATGTAAAAATTTCTGAGTTTCGGGACGCGGGCTCGGGGGTCGGGTTTTGTCCGAATTCGGATTTTTGAGTAAAATTGATATCTTTCGATTGGAAATTGTTCCTCAAGCCCATATTGATGATAAAAATCTGAACTTGGTAGATTTGAAGCCTCCGGAGGTTGATTCGAGAGGAAAACGTGTTGCGAAATAATTCCGGGCTAGTTTTGAGGTAAGTAATGTCTTTAAATCCTGTCCTGAGGGTATGAAACCCTGGACTATGCACCCTTTCACGGGTTTTGAAATAAAAAGGTGGAAACTTTGGAACATGGTTCCTAATTTGGGCGACTATTGAGTTGCGAAACCGATTTTTAAGCCTTTGCTTAAATAGTATATGAATTGGGCTGTTAGCCGTGTTTGGGGTCTAGTTCCGACTTGTTTACCCCTTGGGGGATTTTTTTTTACTATTTTCCTCACTGCTATGTTATGATTTTTCACTCAGTCTTTTCTGTGAAATTGTTTTGACACTCAGAGTATTTTGATACTACTTCTTGAAAATGAAATACTGTTTTTGGGTCGAGAACCCGGTATATTTATGGCCTGAAGGGCAAATTGAGAGTGTCTGACTGAGTGAGGCTGCTGGCCTATATTGTGAGGATGATGTGATATGAGTGAGGCTGCGGGCCTATATTGTGTGTGAATTATGCCATGCTGTGGCTTATTATTGCGTTTGGGCCATAGGAGCCCCTTCGGAGTCTGAGTCCATTTCCAGTGAGCGCTGGAGTGATGTGAGGAGGCTTCCAGGCCTTATGTTATTATTGTGCTTGGTCCGTAGGAGCCCCTCCGTTGTCTGTAACACACCCCCAGTGAGCGCCGATACCGAATGAATGATGCCCGCGGGGCTTATGAAGAGTGATTGTGAGGATGCCTGATGGGCAGAGTGACTGTGAGGATGCCTGATGGGCAGAGTGACTGTGAGGATCCCTGATGGGCAGAGTGATTGTGAGGATGTCTGATGGGCAATGATTACGATAAATGATTTTGGCCCGAGGGGCAGTTTTATGAAAGATTTTACTGAGTTTTCAAACTATGATTTACTTCGTTTTCACACTGGTTTTACTGAGAATTTTACTGAGATATACTGATATTGCACTTGTTTCGAAGGTTTTTCTGAAAACTGATTTCGAACTCATTATTTGATGAATACTACGTGGTGACTTGGTGTTTTACTGGTTTGTGGAATTGTGTACATGTTCTGTGTGTTTATATTACTCAGACTGTGATTTATTTTCATTACTACTGAGTTGGCGTACTCATAAAGACTCCCTGTGCCTCTGTGCACAGATCCAGGTACTAGTTCGCAGCAGTAGCTGACGCAGTTGATAGCAGCATTTCACGGGATTTCGAGGTAGCTGTCCAGCGTCCACAGCTTCTCCATTTCCCTTCCTTATTTAGTCTTAGCATTTGATTCGGAGACATATATTTAGTTTTAGCAGAGTTAGATGTATTTATTCTTAGATGCTCATGACTATTGACTCCAGTTCTTGGGAGGTTGTTTAGAATATTATGGGGACGCTAAGAATTAATTATATTAGTTGATGCTATGGTTGCCTGCTTATTGTTATATTGTGAACTGTTATAATTGAATAAATGCGTAGTAAAGTGATGGTCGGATAGCCTAGTTCCACGATAGGCGCCATCACGGCCTATTAGGATTTGGGGTCGTGACATCTTCCCTTTTATAGGGAGATTCTCCTAGTACAATGTTTGGATTCCAGTAATGATGGCTCATTAATGACTAATTAATACATTAATGAGGCGTTACAATGGTGAATCGTAACTGTTATTTTAGTAGTTACATAACGTATATGATATTAACTGTTGATCCACGAATCTGCCCATAATTGTGTCTAGATTCGTCATGATCGTGTCTTTTCTTCTTCATTAGGTTTCCGGTGGCTGATATACTCGTGATTGATAAACCAATTCCGTGCCTGTTGAGTTAATCTTGTACCTGCTCGTTGATTTGTCTAGATTCATTTCAACCATGTCTCTTTCTCGTGGCTATTATATGAAAGAGTATACTAACCGTATCTCTTTTATCCCGTGCCTCCGCGTATCTTTTCCTCCACATGTGTTGTTTTCTTTGGTCCACATAGTTGGCTGAGTCATCCAGATTCTGGCTACGTGTAAAGCTATTTTTTACCAATACAGATAGTCCCCCCCACTTTCCATGTATTTGGCATATAATATTTGGTAAGTGGATACGCATTTATGGCGGGAATATTTTGCCGCCGCTTTGTTCTGAAACATTGTACCCTTTATTGAACGCATTCATCGTATATTACTTCTATTTAATGCTTCTTCCACGTGTTTGTCTTTGATTGGTTCTGCAAAAATTCGTCGCCTCAGTTCTGAAGTGACACGCTTAATTATGACTTTCCATCATTACTTTTCCATGCTTTGACGGTTGCCATTAGGTATAAATAATCGTCTTCTTTCTTTCTCTTTCACGAAACACTTCTATAATTTGATTTTTCCTTGGTGAAGAAATTTTTCTTAGCTTGCATAAATATGTCTTCATCTGGTCGATCTAAAAAAGTTATCAATGTTGAAACTTCGGCGTCCCCTTCTTATGCTTCATCTAGGAGTCGAAGAGGTTGTCGATTAAGGAGTTTAGGACCTGTTTCCACTAGAGGTTCTTCATCTCCTTTAGTTCCTCCTTATTCTAGTAGGTCTTTGTTTTCTCCCAGAGGTAGATCCTCTCATTCTGTTTCTAAGAACAAGGATGACATTCGTGAACCCAGAGTTGACGAAATCCTCCCTGCTGAGATAGTTTTTCCAGAAGTAAATTCTCCCATCGCCGAACAAGCTTCTTCTTTAGATAGTGTAGAAAAATACGCTACCATTGTTACTGTAGGTCATATTCCTATTGTTCGTAGGGAACGCTCCTGGGAGTCTAATGTTCCCATTCTTGTGCCAAGTAGTACCCAAAGAATCATGTCTTACAAGACGGGTTTTTCTTATGTTTATACTTACCTTTTCACATTAGGATTTCAGCCTCCTGTTGACCCTATTATCATAGAATTTTGCCGTTTTTTCAATATTTGTCTAGGACAGGTTAGTCCCTTAGTATGGCGTGTTGTCTCTTGTTTAAGAGTTTTGGCTTCAAAGGTTTGCGTTCCTTTGACCTTTCATCATCTGATGCATTTATATTCACCTGCTCTATTTCGTCAAGGGATTTTTACTCTGGCTGCTCGGAAAAAAAGAGTTTTAGTAACCCCTGATGATGATAAAGACAGAGGTTGGTACCTGAGATACATTGTTGTTCCCACTGTTGTTCTAGTGGGTGAAAATAATATTCTCTTCCCTGAGAAGTGGAACCGTGCACGTAAGTACTTTGGTTCGTACCTGTCTTCTTTACATAAAGTTGTATTATATTTTTAACACCGCATCTGTTTTCCTCTTATTTTCAGCAACTATGAATATTGTCGAGAATGTCTCCGATATTCGTAGCTGGGTAGAAAGAATGTTAACTTTTGCTCCTGTCGAGGAAAGATCCTGGAAGTACTTTTCCACAAAGTATAAATGGATTGTCAAGACTCATGGTAAGTAGAGTTTCTCTCTTTTCTTTCTTTACCTGAATTTTGTTCAATTTTTTCTCTTTTTTGATAGGGTTTTCTGCCCGTGGGGCATCTTCATCGCTTCCGAGGATGTTGTTGTCTCATGCTCAGAATGTCTTAGCTAGTGCTTCAAAAAGAAAGGTTCAAGATTCTCGCATTGGAGGAGAAGATGAGGATGAAGAAGAGGGTGCTTTAGTGCACCGGGCGAGAAGAAGGCGGGTAGTTTCTGATGATGAGTCTACTCCCGCGCCTCTTTCTTCCATGTTGGCAATCAGGCCTTCTTTTTCTCGTGATCAATCCCAGTCCCCAACTCGAGATTCTGTCGAACGTTTATTTCATGAAGGTTTTGAAATGGACCCTGATGATGTTCCCCTGGCTACCATCTATCCAGGTTTTGCTGCCGTCCCTGCTCCTAATTCTGTGGTTATTGTTCCTCCTCCCATACCTGTTATTTCTTCAGTTTCTTTTCCGTCCGTCTCTACTGAAGTGCCCGCAGCTTCTTTAGATTTCGGTCCCTCTCTCTTTTCCGCTGTCCCTTCCGTCCCTGCTTCCGTGCCTTCTGTTATAGAAGAAGGGTCTTCTAGCAGGGAGATGAGAAGGATTACAATTGAGGTTCCAGCCGATGGAAGACTCTTCAAGAAGATTGGTGAGCCAGAGGTGTGGCTTAAGCCTTTAATTGGCTCTGAGGAGAGGGCCAAGCTTGATAGCCACGCAACTCTTACTTGGGCCAATGAGGTGGTGCACAACTCCTTAAAGGTATGTATTTTTGGAAGAACTTTTGCACACATGTTGTTCTTTTACTAACAGTTTAACATATTTGATTATTTTACTGTTTTTGCAGACGCATCTTATTGGTTTGGAGCTTATGAAGAGAGTTTCCCATTATGAAAATGAGTTGAAGGTGTTCTGTGGGCTTGATGATATTAAAGCACAATACGACAATCTTCGAATAGAGATGGGAGCTTTAGAGGATGAGAGAGATACCTTGAGGTAGCAATTGAAGGTTGTTAAGGCAGAGTTGGCAGTAGAGAAAGCTTCTTTCAGCCAGGTTAATAAGGATAAAGATGTTCATTTGCTGAGAAACTTTCAAAAGCTACGGAGGAAATCTGGCACCTGAAGCACATGTTGGGGGAGAAAGAGGAATATTCTGGTGAACTCGTGCGTAATCTCTCCCAGGTTCAAGAGGATCTCCGTGAAGCTCAAATGAAGGTTCAGACTTTGGAGGAGTCAATTGCATCTCTAAAGGTTGCCTTGGAAGCCACTGAGAATGATAATTTGAAGGGCGAGATTCAGGTTTGGTCAAGGGACTATGGTGACCTTGAAGAATCAACGGTTGTTGACGTGAGTAGGGCATATATGAGTGCTCGCCATGATACACTGTTGGAAATGAGTCGAGAAGGCTTTGACCTTGATGCTGAGATTGCAAAATCTAGGGAAGCTATGGAGAAGACTCAGCAAGGTTTTGATCTCTCTCCAGCTGATGAAGCCCAGGAAGAAGCGGACGATTCTTCAGAAGAAGCTGGTTCTCCTGCTCCTCCTAGAGAATGAAGACTTTTAGTTATCCTTGTTTTTTTTTGTTTTTTTATTGGATTGGTGTAATTACTCCCAGCTCCATCGGGAGTAAATTTGAAACTTCTAAAGTCCCCAATTGACAATTTAGGGGCAACAAATATATATATCTATGCGGCTAAGTACTAGTTTAGTACTTAGTTTTTAACTTAGCCGCTTTTATATCAATATTTTTGAGACTTTTTGTTATGAGTTTGAGCCTTACTCTTTACTCAAGTTTATTGTTTTGTGTTGCTTTTGTGAGGTTTCTGTTCGTACCTCTAAGCTTTCTTTGCATAAAGATTCATGCTTTACTTTGAACCCTTTTATGATGGGTATAGTATAAGCTTTTTAGCCTCTGTTTATAAGAGGCTTTATGAATTAGGGCCCTTTTTATGTTTTAATGAAGAAGACGTCTCAACTTCATTGAAAATGCAATAGAGTGATAGGAATTTTTCACATGTTTAAGAATGTTTTTGTGAGAGGTTTTTTCTTGAACTTTCACAACATTTTACATGTGTTATGTTTGTCATCTAAAACTCATGTTGCAACTGTTTTGTTTTAACAGATTTGATAATCACTTGTATTTCGTAACTGTTTTTCGTAAGTAACCATTTTTTTGATTTAATACAAGGAAATAACTATTTTTCATTAGTAACAGTTTTTGTAAGTATTGGGGTTTTCCCATGACTGTTTTATTTGCAACAGTTGTAAGTGCGAGAGAAATGTATTGTAGTCCGTAACTGTTTTATTTGATAACAGTTTTGAGAATATATACAAGGGTTTTGATCTTTCATCGGTAACTGTTTTATTTGAATAACAGTTTTTTATTTGAGCACAAAGATTTCATAACTGTTTTGATTACAACAGTTTTGGCTAAGTACAATGATGATGATCTTCTATCCCTAACTGTTTTTGATGTAACAGTTTTTTTTTTATATAAGAGATGTACATTTCTTCTTCGTAGCTAATATTTTGCCTTCTAACCTGAACATGGTTCGAGGGTATTTAGAGTAGGCTTTCTTCATTCTTGTGCCGTAGTTTTCAGTTCTTTTGCTCGTATCACTTGACTTGTTGGGTGAATGGTTCTTTTAGGCTCGAGCATTCTGACTTCTGGTAGTATTTTGCTTCATTTTGGCCTTCCATATTATATAGTCCCCCAAGTGTTTGAGCGTTGAAGAATGAGATCTCTAGCACTTGATTATTCCTTCTTTGTGGTCCTTTCCCTGAAAAAGGAAAACATTCCGGACTCGAAGGTATATACTTTTTTTAGATTATAACTGCTTAACCCTTTAAAATATCCATCAAAAAGTGTAACCCTAGACCGGGAATTGTGTTATTTCCTCGCGTCTTTGCAGGTCTAATGTCATCATCTGGTGATGGGTTAGCTTTTTGCCTATCACTTAAAAAAGTTAGTAAAGTATAAATATTCAAAGATAAAATCGATCATGCGATACCTGACCGGGGGTACTTCTTTTTCTTAAAAGTAGTACTTCTTCAGGTGGATGGCGTTCCAGCTCGTTGGTAGAATCCTGTAGTCCATGGCTTCCAACTCGTACGCGCCTTTGCCTGCTATGCCTCGGACCTTATAGGGACCGTCCCAGTTTGAATTTAGTTTGCCAGCTCCTGCTTCTTTTGTTGACTGGAAGACCTTTTTAAGTACAAAGTCTCCAATTTTGAAATATCTGAGATGAGCTTTACGGTTGTAGTATCATTCTATGATTTGCTGTTGAGCTGCCATCCGTATTAAGGCCGCATCTCTTTGTGACTCGAGCATGTCTAAATTGGTTTAGAGTTCAACATCATTCGTTTGTTCCGTAGCTGTCGTCACTCTCAGACTTGGTTCGCCAATTTCCACGGGTATTAATGCCTCTGAGCCATAAACGAGTGCGAAAGGAATTTCTCCCGTAACTATTTTTGATGTAGTTCTATATGCCCATAACACCACTGGTAATTCGTCGGGCCAATTGCCTTTGGCTTTGTCTAACCGCTTCTTTATATTGTTGATAATGATTTTATTCGTGGATTCTGCTTGTCCATTAGCTACGGGATGATATAGTGTTGATGCGATTCGTTTGATTTTCCAGCTGTCGAAGAATTCTGTGATTTGAGAGCCTATAAATTATGGGCCATTATCACACACGATCTCTTTTGGAATTCCGAACCGGCATATTGTATTTCTCCATAAGAAATTCTTAACCTCCTTTTCCCGCACCTGTTTGAATGCTTCTGCTTCTACCCATTTTGTGAAGTAATCAGTAAGTACAAGTAGGAACCGTACCTGACCTTTAGCTGGGAGAAGAGGTCCCACTATATCCATTCCCCATTTCATGAAGGGCCACGGTGATATAATAGAATGTAACAATTCTGCTGGTCGGTGCATATTGTTGGCGAACCGTTGACATTTGTCACATTTTGATATGAACTTCTCCGCGTCTTCTTCCATCTTAGGCCAGTAGTATCCTGCTCTGATTAAAGTTTTTACCAAAGATCTTGTACCTGCGTGATTTCCACAGTGTCCCTTATGGACTTCTATTATCACAAACTCTGTCTGGTTAGGTCCGAGGCACTTAGCTAGGGGTCCTCCAAACATTTTGCGGTACAAGGTGCTGTGAATTAGACAGTATCTTGTTGCTTTGCGGCAGAGCGCTTGAGCTACTTTTTTGTCTTTAGGCACGATACCGTTCTGCAAAAAGTTAAGAATTTCGTTTCTCCAATCCCAAGTAAAATTATTGAAAGATACCTCATTCTTGTTTTGATCGATTGTCGAATGGAAGAGGTGTACGACGATAGTGTTGTCTTTATTGGTTACGTCTGTAATTGCTGCGAGGTTTGCCAATGCATCTGCTTCAGCATTTTCTTCTCTAGGTATTTGTATTATTTTCCACATTTTGAACTGTCTCACAAGTTTTCTCGTGCCTTTTCTAGGTACTGTTGCATTCGAGTTTCCCGAGCGATGTAAGTCCCATGTATTTGGTTTACCACCAGTTGTGAATCGCTATTGATTTTGATTTGTTCAATTGACAGCTCTTGTGCCAATTCTAAACCTGCAATAACAGCCTCGTACTCTGCTTCATTGTTAGTTATTGGATAGCATTTAATTGCTTGCCGTATCTGTTCACTCGTGGGTAATATTAGTACAATACCTAATCATGCTCCTTTTATATTAGAAGAGCCATCTGTAAATAGGGTCAACTGACCTGGGTTTATACCATTGAAGAGCCGTAATTCCTTTTCTACTTCAGGAGTAATATTACTGCTAAAGTCAGCTACAAAGTCGGTCAATATTTGTGATTTAATTGCAGTTCTAGGTTGATATGCTATATCATGCTCACTTAATTCTATGGCCCATTAGGATAATCTGCCTGACAGTTCTTGTTTATGCAAAATATTCCTTAAAGGATATGAAGTTACGACACTAATTTGA
>ML250910.1:21065-32295 GCA_005239495.1 Nicotiana undulata | reverse complement strand
TTGAAACGAGCCTTAATCTAAGCAATATGGTATAAAATATGCCGAAATTCTCCGGCACATCAATAAGGTGTTGATAATATCTTCTTGATATTGTGATCTTAAAAAACCTTACTCACCTTGCTGCCGACAAACTGTTTCTCGTTGTCGCAGACGATCTCGGCTAGTATCCCAAATCGACGTATTATGTGACCCCAGATAAAGTCGATGACTTCTTTATCTCGGACCTTCTCGAACGCCTGAGCCTCATCTATTTTGAAAAATAATCGGTCATGAATAATATGAATTGAACCTGATCGGGTAGAGCATCTCTCCCGGTTAATGGATCACATGAGCGTGTCTTTTGCACTTGTAGTATTTTCGTACAAAGTCTTTCGCATCCTTATCCATTTCATTCTAGTAGTAGCCGACTCTGATTAGCTTTCGAAATAAGGATTCTTCCCCCGAATGGTTCTCTCAAGTGCCCTTGTGAACTTCTCTCATGGCACATTAAGTCTCTCCCAGCCCTAAGCATCTAGACAGTGGACCGAAGAAGGATGTCTTGGATAATGCCCCTTCGGTTAAGCAAAATCTGGCAGCCTTGGTGCACAGGGCTCTCAATTCCTTAGGATCCGAACGCAATTTTCCTGTCTTTAGGTAGTCTGTGTATTTATTTCTCCAATCACAAGTCAAACTTGTCGAGTTTACTTCTACGTGACCTTCTTCCACCACCAAGTTCATCAGTTGTACCACTGGCCCCGAGCTGAATTCATCAGATTCCACAGACGACCCCAAGTTGGCCAGTGCATCTGCCTCATTGTTTTTATCTTTGGGAACATAGTGCAGAGTCAATTCCTTGAATTGGTGCAGGGTCACCTGCAATTTGTCAAAGTACCTTCACATTTGTTCTTCTTTTACTTCGAACGTTCTGTTGACTTGATTTACGATAAAGAGGGAGTCACATTTGGCTTCGATCACTTCGTCCCCAAGGCTCTTAGCCAGCTCTAGACCTACAATCATGGCCTGGTACTCGGTTTCATTGTTAGTCAATTTTACAGTTCTAATAGACTGTGCCTTTCGCGTTGGACGCACCATCCATTAATAGGGTCCAAATTTCTGAATTACTCCTTGAGGTGAGCATTAATACTTTTCCGACTTCAGGTATTAAGGCCGGCGTAAATTCGGCCACGAAGTCTGCAAAAATCTAAGATTTTATGGAATTTCGGGGTCGCTACTAGTTGTCATCCCACTAATCTATACGACCCATTGGTCCAATCATCCTGAGAGCTCAGGCTTATGCATGATATTCCTCAGTAGTTAAGAGGTTACGACACATATAGGGTGTCATTGAAAGTAGGACTTTAGCTTCCTAGAAGCACTTAGCAAAACGAGTGCTAACATTTCCAGGTGAGGAAATATTGATTCGGCATCGCCTAGAGGTCTACTGACATAGTAAATAGCAAATTGGTACCTTCTTCCTCCCGAACTAAGACACTTTTTACCGCCACCTCGGAAACCGCCAAGTAGAGGTACAACTGTTCATCTGCCTTCAGAGTGTGTAGAAGAGGGGGGCTCGACATGTACCACTTGAGTTCTTACAAAGCTTGCTGGTATTCCGGATTCAAGAAAAGTTATTCTTCATCTTCAATAGTGACAAGAATCTATGACTCTTGTCTTAGGACCTCGAGATGAACCAACCCAATGCGACTGTACACCCGGTCAGTCTTTGAACTACCTCAACGTTTTCCACTACGGTGATGTCCTCTATGGATTTTATTTTGTCGGGGTTGATCTCTATTCCCCGATTGGATACCATGAACCCGATGAATTTTCCCGAACCGACCCCGGATACGACTTCTCCAAGTTTATCTTCATAATGCATTTCCTTAGTATGTCGAAGGTCTCCTGTAAATGTTTCAAATGATCCTCTGCTCGCAGGGACATGACCAACATTAATATAAACTTCCATCGATTTCCCTACTAGGCGTTTCTAGGTGGCAATGACGTTCTTTAATCCAAATGACATTACGTTGTAGGAGTAGGTGCTAAATTTGGTTATGAAAGAAGTCTTTTCTTGATCGTCCGGGTCCACCCGAATTTGGTTGTACCTGGAGTAGGAGTTTAGAAAACTTAGTATCACATGCTTGGCTGTCGCGTCGATTATTCGATCGATGTTAGGCAAATTGAAACAATCCTTAGGGCACGCTTTGTTTAGATCTGTATAATCCACACACATCCTTAGTTTATTTCCTTTTTTAGGTACTACCATATATTAGCTAGCCAATACGGGTATTTAACTTCCCGGATGGATCATAATTTTAGAAGTTTGGATAACTCATCCTTGATGAATGAGCGGTTAATCTCGGAACATGGTCTCCTTTTCTGCTTAACCGGATGGATCCAAGCGCATCTTGTAAGTGGTTACCTCCGGTGGGATTTCTGTCATGTCAAGATGGGACCAAGAAAAATAATCGACATTAGCTTTAAGAAAAATAATAAGTTTTTTTTAAGCTCAGGGGTTAACATCGTGCCCATGTACACCTTTCGATCCAGTAGATGCTCGATTAATATGACTTGTTCCAACTCTTCAACCATTTATTTGGTGGAGTCTGTGTCATTTAGGAGCTATGAATGATCACGGGATTCCATAATACCCTCCTAGTCTGCTCCTCGTTCTTCCTGTTTCTCCGGTTCGATCGAGGCTAGTATTAGTGATTTCTATTTAACATCTTCGTTTTTGTTCGGTTCCGTGTTCTTTGATGTCAAAACTGTGGGCATCGGGATTACCTCGTTGATGGAAAAAATCTTCTTTGCGGCTGGCTATTCTCCATAAACCATTTTGACTCCCCCCGGTGTGGGAAATTTCAACGCCTAGTGCAAGGTCGAGGGTACCGCCCTCATGTTATGGACCCATGGCCTTCCGAATAGAGCGTTGTACCTCATGTCCCATTAGATCACGTAGAACTTTGTTTCTGGGATTTTTCCAGCGGTGTTCACTACAAAGGTTATCTCTCCTTTCGTGGTATCACACACTATGTTAAATCCGTTCCATACCCGAGCTGCCGGTACGATTTGGTCTTGTAACCTCAATTTCTCTATGACCCTTGATCTGATGATATTGATCGAGCTACCTGGATCAATCAACACAAATTAACTCGCGATTATTGATAAATACGGTTATTACCAGTGAATCGTTGTGAGGCTGTACAATGCCCTCGACATCTTCGTCACTGATCGAAATAGCTCCCTCAAGAATATAATCCAGGGTGCATTTTTCTCTTGTGATAGATACTTTAGTTCGTTTTATCATTGGTCCTTGGGGAACATCGACCCCTCCGATGATCATGTTGATCACGTGTTGAGGCTCCTCTTATTTGACCTGTTTGTTGGTGTCCCTGTCCTGAAGTGGTTTTTGGCTCGCTCACTCGGGAATTCTCGGAGGTGCCCGTTGTTGAATAATCGGGAAACTTCTACTCTCAACTGTCGGCAAACTTCGGTCCTGTGACCATAAGTGTCGTGATACTTACACATCAAATTAGGATCAAGGCCACGTGGTCTCTTTGATGTGATTTATGGCTTACACGATGCTAGCAGCGTCCATGTTGAAGTTTTACTCCGATAATATCGGTGCTTCTCATTTTTACTCATAAGACCTCGGCCACTGGGCCCTCGATCGCTTATCTTCTCGTTCTTTGCGGGGTGACTCTTGGATGCATTTCCCCTTCGGCCCGTGTTGTATGGTGATAACGATCTCGAACCCGTCTTGGCTCTTGATCAATAGCTCTCTTAGATCTATTATCGGCCTTGATGGGGTAAACAGATCCAGAAGGGGCCCCGAGTTAGTTGTCTCGACCTTGATCTTCGACTTGTACTTGTTGTGGACATCGGCTCAGGTTACCACCCGGTACTTCTTCAAATTTTGTTTTAGCTGCTGAGAGGCCAAGGAACTTCGGGGGCTGAGCCCCTGAGTGAATGCCTGAACGGCCCAATTATCTGCAACTGGTGGTTGTTGATACCTAATTTTTCCTCAAATTATTGTAAAATTTGCATATATGCCTTCAAAATCGCTTTTTATAATAACTGGTAGTTTTCCCATAATTTTACATATTTTATTAATTTCTTTTCCAATTTATTCAGTATTTTTATTCAATAATTATGCATAAATTGTATTACAGATAATTTTCAAATATTTCCCAACTCAATACAGTATTTTAATCCTATTGGGATTTAATTATTTTTGTAAATTAGCCAATTTGGCATTATTTAGTTCTAATTACAAATTTTGCAATTATAGCCTAATTGTACATTTATGCTATTTTAATTTAATAATGAGTCATTTTATATTTTTAATATTAGCTAATTACCTTAAGTTTCATCTATGTAGCACTAATTTTATTTTTATATAATTATTAGCTATTTTTATTAATTATTTATTTGATTTTAGTGGGTATTCAACAATTAGCCATTTTTATTTAAAACATAGCCTAAATTAAACCCAACCCACCTAATTAAATTAACCCAATTAACCCCAACCCAAACCTAAATCTCTACNGAGTCGTTGATAATTTAGATCAACGGCCTATATTAGTATTACCATAATTAAACCTAGACCTACCCTCCCTCCCCCACCGACCCCTCATTTCACTCGGTCTCTCATCTCTCTACTCCCTCTCGCTATCTCTCTATCTCTCTAGATACTTCTAGTCTCCCCCATCTCTGATGAAGCCGTTCGTCTTCTTCGGCCGTCTCTTCACCGGAGACCATGAAATCCTCATCGTCCTCCTGCCTCCTATGGTTTCTTTGTGCCGAAAATGCTATCCCTAAGGCCCTCAAAGGACGAGGACCAGTCTACCCACACCTATGGTTTGTTCCTGCTTGCTTCAGGCCTCCAGGGCTCGATTTTGAGTAAGATCACTCCATCTTTGGCCTAAACTTATGGGCTTCTAGGCCGGTACCTTCATCTCTAGGTTCACCCTTTAAACCCTAACTTCGGAATCTTCCGATTCTTTTAGATCTGTAATAGATCTATGTATACTATGAGATTTTCCTATGTTTTCTTTTAAGATTCTCCCATTTCTTGAACGATTTCCTAAATTTTCAGACTAGGGTTTCAAAATCCTTTTGCAAAACGATTTCTTTTTTATTTTCAACAATTACTTTGTGATTTTTAGCATGTTTGAACATCACCTGAGTCTTTTCTTTTGTTCGATTTATTTTTATTTAAGAAACCCTCATACTTCTGGGTTCTACTTGAAATGTTTGAATCTGTTTGCGATATGTTTGCATGCCTCTCATGAACATTCTAGGTTTCATGTATGTTCTACATGTTTTTGTGCTTCCTGCTCTAATTTGTTCTTAGGGTTTATCTGATTTTGTTCAACACATGTTATTTATCGTTTAATAGGTCTGACTATTCGTCTATTGATTATTCACATAATAATTTATGCTGATTTTGTGTAATCTCCTTAGACCTGTGATATCTTCCCTGAGTCTGTGATTTTGTGCATTTTCCTTAGAGCTCTTTAATGATTTTGAAATACTTCCTTACTTGTGTGATACTTTCCTTAGTTATTG
Organism: Nicotiana undulata; assembly: GCA_005239495.1. Classification (NCBI taxonomy): domain Eukaryota; kingdom Viridiplantae; phylum Streptophyta; class Magnoliopsida; order Solanales; family Solanaceae; genus Nicotiana; species Nicotiana undulata. The sequence continues at coordinate 26,745 of ML250910.1, read as the reverse complement.
CTGATTTCCTGTAATTTTCAATCTCATGTGTGATTCTTTGAACCAATTTTCAGAATTAAAATTGTACTCCACCCTATTTATGTGCACAAATATGATGTTAATTACTTGATATATAGTTTCCTTATTTAAAATATTATGTATTCAGTCCTTATTACATGCCACATGCTTTTACTACCCCTAATATGGTAAAGTCAGTTTTGTAATTGATCATTTTCCTTGTTTAAAACAACCTGTATTCGTTTGAACTATGACTCCCTAATTAAAGGGAGACCGGTTCTTTAACTGATTCTGATTGAGGTTCTTCCTAAATCTCTACTAAATTAGTGTTTCTTACCGTATTTATCTGTCCTGTTTAACACTATAAATGCATGTACTCTCATTGGCATAACACAGAAACATATATCATGTTCTACTCTCTTTTACTCACACACACATTCTATTGCTCCTCTTGATTGCTTGTTGTTGCTAGTCAGCTGAAAGCCCAGACTAGTTTGTTCTGTTTGCTTACTCCTTACTCTGTAGTTGCTGTCTTCAACTGGTATGTTTCCAACTTACGTTTAAAGTTCCAAAACAATTTGTTTCTTTTGGTATTTCAATTCATGTTATTCCTAATCTGTTTCTACTTATGGTTCTGTTGTCCTACTTGAAACTAATTTGGGTATACTCTGTTGTTTAGTTCTTAGTACCCCTCCCCTTTAGCCTCATCACATATACTCCCTCTTGTGTGTTTCAATGTCATCCTGTTTGTGTCTTCTATGATCCCTAGTGTATTACAATTGCAGTGTATAGTCTCCATGCAATCTTGAACACATGATATACTCTAAATTCTTTTCTTAAAACTATGTGTAGCAATGTACTACCCTCTCTTAGTACTCCCTCAAATCTGATTATGTTTAGATCTTGGCATGATTTTTCGGTGGCCAACTGTGTTTGTGACTGTTCAGACTCAATACTAGTCTGTGACACTCTAATGTTAATATGTATCCTAACATGTTTCTATGTGTCCCCAATTCCCACTGTCCCAGAGTGAAATCTATGTTTGAATGTACTGGACCCGGTCAAGTTGTTTGCTGCTTTTCCAAAGATGTTTACCTTATACTCAAATTGTTTCATTACTGATCAAAACCCTTTTTTTAGAAAACTTCTTTACTTACTGAATCAATACAGTACTGTTTTTTTGTCAAAACCTTTTCAAACTTATCTCCTGCACTTCACTTTATTCCTAGACCCTTAAGTTCTTCCCCCTCAGTGTGAGCACTGCTTTGGGACCCCTGAGCTCCCTCTGAATTCTGACACACCGAGGCTGGCCTTTCCACACTGCACATGTTCAATTCCTGGTTACCAAGTCTAGGTGTGAGCATTTCCCGGGAGCCCTTGACACACTCGGATTATGAAAGGCTGTGAAATACCATATGGCAATGAGGTTTGGAGGATTAGGGCCTAATTGAAGGCTCTCTATAGAATAACTTCTTATTTTCTATTTTGGTTATGTAATTCATAATCCTGGGCCTGTAATAATTTGTAAACAATTCAGGGGATGGATAGTGAAAAGGGAGGGGCCAACTATGCATGCTTAGCTATTAAAAGGGTAGAAATCATGCTATTAGGTTTATTTCCTACTTGTGCAATAGATATCATGTTTAGGTTCATATGTTCAAATTTATGCATTAGAAATCATGTTTCTTAGGACTCATACCTACTGTTTCAGCATGCTCACTTTCACTTAGAAAAATCCTGCTAATAAATGGTATTCTCTACTAGCATGTTCTCAGCTGCCATATACGCCTAGAGATCCTGTTTTTAGGCTAAACATCATTAATGAACGTATTATTTTTCATCTCCCGAAACTGTATTTAAACATTGCAATGTTGACACTTAGAAATCCTGTTTTAGGATAAAAATAACGCTAATAAATAAGTCGTCTTCAAATCTCTCTGAACGCATGTTTAAATGATGTACACTCATGCATTTAGAGACCATGCTTAGGTTCTGCATACACATCAATCTGCATATATATGCATTAGATATCATGTCCTTACGATTACACTTTAATACACCTAGTTTAACCACTGATGCATGAAAAGGAATATATCAACTTCGATTAATTTTCACAATCAACCGGTAATAACTTCTGTGTTCTGAATAACCTCGAACAACATGTTTAGGTAAAAAAAATTTTTACAACAAATCCTTTGATGATTCTGGTGACTAACATATACTGTCCCATGCCTAGGCAAGCCTTAGGTGATAAAATTCTAAAAACTGGAAATCTGCCTCTTTTGTGTGTGTTGCTTAATGTTAACAGGTTCTTTTAATCAGTAGGCAAACTGATTAGGAATCTCAAGCAATAACAAAACTGCCTGTTTATCCTCTGAATTCACCTAGACACCATGTATTAGGATCTCAATTAACAATATTGCCTTTATATATGTTTGAGTCGTGCTAATTATGTACATAATCTGTGGAGGTAAACTTGAGCCTCTTATATGCTCTTATGTGTTCCCATTTACTGCAGTCCAACATGTTCTTTACTTGTCGCTTTAGAATTTTACCTTTAAGCTTGAGGGTCTGCCTAGTACCTCCCTTTAGGATAGTAGTCCTAACTTCCTCCGGGACTTATAGTATGGGACGGGTAATAGCACGCAATAGAGTTCGGGACCAACACGCGCTTCAATTACCTTCACGGGGTGGGGAAGGGTAGAATATGGATATGATGACCGATGCGCTAATACCACATGTAGCCCCTCTCTGAGGAGTGTCATACCGAGTATTGCATTGATGTGATCTATATTATTTCAAACCTAGGATATCCCTTCCTTTAAATGATAGATTATAACTCTTTTCAAAAACTTAGTCATTTTATAATTGTTCCCCAAACACATGCTTGCTTAATATTTAAAATCCCCTCTTACTTGAGCCTCTACTTGTTATTTGTTGAACTGTACAAATTCACAAAAATCCATTTGGCCGGGAACCACACTCGTGGATCCTGAGGGGTGCCTAACACCTTCCCCTAGGGATAATTTCAAGCCCTTACCCTATCTCTGGTTAGCAACGTAGTTGTAAATGAACCCCCTAGGTTCCCTAACGCACCGTTAAATCGTTAGGTGGCGACTCTCAAAAAATGCAAACCCCTTTCCCAAAAGGAAAGAGTTGCCTCAACCCAAATGTCCTGAATCCGATCTCCGCGAGGAAAAAGGGGGCATGACAGTGGTAGGTCCATCTGTTCCATCTGGAATCTTGACACGAACTCTCTGAGCATCTCGTTATCCATTTTTTGACCTTCAAGAGATCTGACTTTCTGGTCTCGACCTTGATGGCCCCGACATGGGCCTTTGCGAAAGCATCTGCAAGCATAGCAAACGAGTCAATGGAATTTGGGGGCAAGTTGTGATACCATATCATTTCTCCCTTGGACAAAGTCTCCCCAAACTTCTTCAATAACTCCAACTCGATCTCATCATCTTCCAAATTGTTCCCCTTGATTGCGCATGTATAAAAGGTCACATGCTCATTTGCATATCTGGTCCCAATATATTTGGGGATGTCGGGCAGATGAAACCTCTCGGGATCTGATCGACCCTGAAATTGTATGTTTCCACCTTATTGTCATTAGCCTCAATCTTTTTCTCACCTGACTCCACCCGTTTAGACAACACTTCAAGCATTTTCATTACCTGAGGGTTTACCCCAGGCTCAGGCTTGGCTTCACCCGGTCTCTCGATAATTTGTTCATCTCTTCGGGTGCTTTCTCGGGATTTTTCAGGCTCAACCCTATTAGGGGCATGGCTTTGATTGTGAAGTTTTGCTATTGCCACTTGTTGAGCCTGCATCATTTTGAAAATCAGTCGTAAGCTCACCATATCACCTTCGCCCTCGGGCGCTTCTCGAGTTGTTGGTCGGGGTCTCCCACGAACACTATTTTTGGGATTAGTTGGCAAATTAATGTTAATGACCACCTGCGAGTTAGCATCGACCTGGTCGGGAGCTGGGACACCATTGGGATCGGCAAGAAGCACATCTTGCTGGGAACCAAATTATTATTTTCATCGTGATGGCCACACTCAACGTCAACGTTCAAGTGAGTAGACTGAGAGTTTGACATTTTTCGGCTGACCTGAATTTAAGATTTAAAAAATGAAGCATAAAATAGGGTGTGTTATGGAGATTCGTATCAAATCAACACTATTATCATTGCTCCACGGTGGGTGCCAAACTGTTTACTCCAAAATTAGGTAACAATTAAATTTGTACGCGAATTAAAGGATGCCTGGTTTAATTCAAAACGAGTAATTAAGAATAATAGATAAATGAATTAAAGACGAAATAAACTATCGAAGAAATCGCAATGATATGATTAAGCATGATCTTAGATTGAATAGCAACCTCGCCTCGGTTGGACCCTCGGTTCGACTCTAGTCGTGAATGAAGAACAACTTTTCCTTTACGTAGTACAAGTGAGCAAAGTTCTTAACAGTAGCTAGAAGAAAAAAAATTGTTGCCTTGAACTGCGTGTAACCATATGTTAGACTAAAGAATAACTTCCCCATTAGATAGTAGGAGAGTTTCTGTCATAGTACTAGTCTGAAAAAGGTAAAATCTTCTTTTGCCGGTAATTGTTGATCCATAATCGACATCGAACGAGAGTCGCTCCATGATATCCTGTTGGGGCGAGTATTGNCCCCCCCCCCCCCCATTAGTGGTGCATAATTGTCCACCGCATATCCCGAGGTCTAGAAATCATACTCGATCTGGGGTGTGTCGTTTTACCGCTTCTGATGTTGGATATATCGTTCATCCATTCCTAGTCTCGACGGGTCTCTGGCCCCGATTACAATCTCAGATATGTGTTCTCCTTCGTTCTTTCATCAGGATATGGGGGTAGACATTGCCCTGATTTTATCCGTACACATTAACAATTGTGAAATATGATTTGACTAGTTATGGAGTTTAAAGAAGGATGTCGGGTCCTCTAATGTGCTAAACGATTACTTGATTATTTTATCCGTACACATTAATAATTGTGAAAAATGATGACTACTTATGGAGTTTAAAGAAGGATGCCGGGTTCTCTAATGTGCTAAACGATTACTTGACCAATTGTTATTCTCGTCCTAATTAAGGACTAACTGGTCTAAGTTATGAAACCATCATGATGATTATTAAAAGAAACGGTTGATGAATAATCGATTTTATATGAATCAATCCATTAAATAAAAAATAATTTTAAAGTAATGACCAACCGGTTGATCCTTAGATTTCTGATTAATTCAACTATTTATTAGAAAAGAGCTTTAACTCGGATGATTAAAAATTCAAACGGAAAATGCTCTAAACGTTTACTTTTCATTCTCGTGGATCAAGGTTCAATGTTAACTTGATCCCTTAGATTTCGAACCACCTCTCTATCTTGGCACCTCACCCTCATAATTCATAAGCAAAAGAAAAGAGTGATCATTACCAATGCTTTGCGACGATATGGTAAAGTATATAGATATTTTAGTTGAAAATTTGAGTCCGAAACAGTGAAACTACAACAATACAATATTTTGATACGACGCGATATCTACGTTCTTGTCGTTTTGTGTGATGGGTGGGGCCCACAAGAATCTTTTTTGAGGAATAAAAAGGGGGAGGGGGGGGGGGGGCCTGTTGTGTTTGGGGGATAAAAATTTCCTAT
>ML250910.1:0-14294 GCA_005239495.1 Nicotiana undulata | reverse complement strand
GAAGAACCTCTCCATTCTAGTCTAGGCGACTCAGGCATGGCTAAAGTGACTTTCTTGGCATGGCAATCTAAAACAACATGATAAGGAGATAGAAAATACATGCCTAGGATAACCTCAAAATCAATCATATCCAGCAATAAAAGATCTGCTCTGGTATCGAAACCGCAGAAAGTGACCACACAAGACCGGTAGACTCGGTCTACCACCACAGAATCACCCACAGGAGTGGACACATATATAGGAGAACACAAGGACTCACGAGGGATATCCAGAAAATGAGCAAATAGTACGGAAACATATGAATACGTGGATCCTGGATCAAATAGTACCGAAGCCTCCCTACCACATACTGAGATAATACCTGTGATTACGGCGTCTGAGGCCACTGCATCTGATCTGGCCGGAATGGCATAAAATCTGGCTGAGGCTCCTGAAGACTGAACTCCCCCAGAGTGAACAGGAACTAACTGACCTCCTCCTGACTGGCCTCCCCCTTTAGGACGACCCCTGCCGACCTGTCCTCCACCTCGAGGTGGCCGAACTGCTGGTGCTGAACTCCTAGGCTAATAACTCTGTTGCACTGCCTTACCCTGATACCTGGGACAAAACCTCCACGTATGACCCGGCTCCCCACACTCGAAACAACCACCTGGTGCTACAGCCCGCTGCCCGAAAGAGGAAGAACCCTAAATAGCCGTAGGGCGGTGTGAACCCTCTAGTAAGGCACTGAAATAGGAACTAGAGGATCTCTGATGACTGGAATAACTGTTGGGTGCACCCTGGGTGGATGGGGGACAATAGGAACGCTCCGGCATAACGCCGAACTGAGGCCTTACTGAAATACCCTTGGGAGGTAGTGGAGGTGCTGAATATGAAGGCCTACTAAGCTGGTCACCTCCGAACTGACCTCTACCCCTAGCTGGAGCACCCCTGAAGTCACCTGCGAACCTGGCCCTCTTGTCCTGCTGACCTGGCTGACCCTGCTCCCTGCTCCTCATACGGTAACCCTCAATCCGTCGAGCTATCTCGACTACAAGCTGGTATGGGGTACCCATATCTACCTCTCTGGCCATAGATGCCTTAATACCTGGATGCAAGCCTGCCACAAACCGCCGCAGCCTCTCGGCATCGGTAGGCAATATCATAAGGGCATGGCGAGACAACTCGGAAAATCTAGCCTCATAATCAGTCACTGACATCTGCCTCTGCTCTAGTCGCTCAAACTGACCCCATAGCTCCTCCCTCTCAGAAGGTGGAATGTATCTGTCTAGAAATAGCTGAGCGAACTGATCCCAAGTGACAGGAGGAGAATCTGCTGGCCTGCTGAGAATATATGACTGCCACCACCTGCGAGCTCTGCCCTCTAACTAAAATTTATTGAATTTTACTACGTTATAGAGTAAGTCTCACTTTTGTGGTTGTTCATTTGATGGAAATTCTTGGTTGTGAATACTGTTGAGTATTTGTTTAGGTTGAGGAATATTTTGTAAAGTTATGTACTTGAGTGAGATTGGTAATAGTTGTGTCTCTTGCTAGGATGGTGATATTTCTATTGTTGTTCCCTTGCCGTGATGTTGTGATTTATTGCCATGGTTCATGTTGTTGATTCCTTCCTTGCCAAACTTCTGTTATTGATATTGTTTGGGTGAGGAAGAGTGTAAAGCACGAAGGGTGATGCCGTGTATTGTTTATTGTGAGGATGAGAGTGTACAAGCACGAAGGGTGATGTCATGCCATGATATGATATTAAAAACACGAAGGGTGATGTCGTGTCATTTTTATTGATTATTGTGAGGATGAGAGTAAAAGCACGAAGGGTCATAACGTGTACTTGCATTTATTATTTGGTGAGTATGAGAGTAAAAACACGAAGGGTGATGTCGTGCACTGCTTTCTCTGTGTTGTTAATTCCTGCTATTATTTTGATGTTTACTCTTGTCACGACCCAAACTTCTAACTCAGGTCGTGATGGCGCCCAACACTGGGGTCAGGCAAGCCAACACTTGTTTACTAACGAGGTTACTTTATTTAATACGATATTCAAATACTTGCCAAGTTTTAAGTTAAGAATTGTTAAATGAAAACGGATAAGTTATGCAACTCGAATCAGTGAAACCCAAAACCATGAGCCAACATATACAATTTAGCAAAAATACCATAAGGTCTACTACGTGTGCCAGGACCTAGTGTCATAAGTCTACAGGTGGCTAGTGGAATATACAAAACTAGACAGAATAATTGTACTAATGTCTGAAGAAAATAGACAGAAATAACAAAAGACAACTCCAAGGTGCTGCTGAGAAACGCCAAGGGGAGCAACTCTCCGTGAAGTCGGGTCAAGAATATGCTCTCAAGATCGCGCTCCGGTCTGATAACCAGATGCACCTGCCTCAGAACCTGTACAATTAAGTACAAAAGCGTAGCATGAGTACATATAATCAAATATGTACCCAGTGAGTATCCCGTCTAAACTCAAAAAAGTCGTGACGAGAGGTAGACGTGATACTTACTAAGGTCAATAACAAATAATATGGTTAAATAAATCTATACAGGAATAGTAGTCATGGAAATCACTAAGGCATGAAGTATCAAGTATATAAAACTACAATTTATTCTCATAATTCAAATAACAATTATCACAAAAGTCCCAAGTTTCCCTTCCACATGGAGCAATTTATTTAATAATAACAAGACTCTCAGTCAAATACATAGCACATAGTATGCCAAAGCGTACGGCCGAAGCGACGCAAAAATAAATGTGCACTGCCGAGGGTCGAATGACTCGAAGCATAGATGCATCCATTACCCCACTCACGAATCGAACATGCGACGCGGTTAACATAATGATAGGCTGCCCCGCTCATGAATCATACATGCGACGCGGGTGCTCGTATACGTACACAGAATTTATCAGGAATTTAGTAGTTTAACAGAGATTATACTTGGAGTCAAGGACTCAAACAAATGAAGTTTTTGAACATAACTTCCTAATATTCTCATTCCAATTCAAGGATAATAAGCAACTCACATACAAGTAGGAATACATGCAAAGCACAAAAGAGCATGCTTGTGAGCCCTAAAAACTACCCGACATAACATAGTAGTAGCTACGCACGGACTCTCGTCACCTCGTGCGTGTGTAGCCCCCGCAAGTAACGACATTTCAATCATTTACAATCACCTATGGGGACAATTCCCTCTTACAAGGTTGGAAAGGAGACTCACCTCGTGTCGAATCTACTTCTCAAGCCAAGAACGCGCCCGAAACTCCGAACTCTACACCCAAGGACTCGAAACTCTAGTAGTTAGGTCGTTTGGCTCTCTCTCGAGATCCCAAAGTCGAAAATAGTGGAGGAAATGGGGTGAAAAATGGTTAAGTACCGTGTTTAAAGAACTCACTGCCATCAGTGAATTCGCACTTGCGTCTCGAGGACCACACCTGCAGTCTTGTACCTGCGAGAGGAGTCTCCCACCTGCGGAAGTGGACAAGAGGGCAAAAACTCGCACCTGCGAAAAGGAGCTCGCACCTGCAGCTCCGCTCCTGCGGAAACTTGTCCGCACCTGCGAGAATGGACTTCTTCACCTGGGGCCGCACCTGCGAGGCTAGGACCGGAGGAGCGGTCCCGCACCAGTGACTGAGCGACCGCACCTGCGGTCACACTAGATTTGGTGTACCAGCAGCTGAAGCTGCTAGTTTTTTAGTCTCGTTTGGTGCCCGGGAGGCACTTGGACCCACCCGAGCCCCCGTCCAAATATACCAACAAGTCCTAAATCATGTTACGGACTCGCTCGAGCCTTCGGAACACCCAAAACAACGCTAAAACTCAAAATCTCACCTCAAAACCCCTAGAATCAAGCTTAAGAACTTTAAGTTCTTGAATTCGGTTTCAATGCACCGAACCAACCTACAAATACTCGGAATGACACCAAATTTTGCAGGCAAGTCATAAATGACATAAAGAACAATTCCTGGTCTCGAAAATTCCGTTCGGACCTTGATAACACAAAAACATGTACCAAACCAAATTGTGAACTTAAGGAAACTCTTATTTCAAAATTGGGCGTCGAAACGCCCCCGGGTCATCCAAAACCCATTCTAAACCTGCGCCCAAGTCCAAAATCATCATACGAAGCTACCGGAACTGTCGGAACTCGATTCCGAGTTCATTTGCTCAAAATGTTGACCGAAGTCAATTTTGGCCAAAAAGGCCAACCTTAAGGAACTAAGTGTTCCTATACTGCTCTAAACACTTCCGAATCCTGAACCACCCGTCCCCGCATGTCATAAATCACAATAAGCCTCTATGGAAATTTTCATTTAGGGGAACAGGGTCCGATAACGCAAAACGACCGATCGGGTCGTTACAACTCTGTTGTCTTATTTAGTTATTCCTGTTATTTGCTATCTCTTTTCCCCCAGCACGTTCCCTTTTTCTTTTGTACTTAGTTGTTTATCCTTGATTTATTATTATTCCTTCCGAGTATTATTAAATTGCACAGGTTATCTTGGTTGTCGTGTCCTAGCCTCGTCACTACTTCGCCGAGGTTAGGCTCGACACTTACTCAGTACATGGGGTCGGTTTTACTGATACTACACATGCGCATCTTTTGTTGTGCAGATCCCGGTACAGGACCCTGTGGACACTAGAGCTAGGAGGCTTCCTTCAGTCCACCCGGAGTCACCGAGGTAGTCCTACAAGCGTCCGCAGGCCTTGGCGTCCCCTTCCACTTCTTTATTTCTGTTTTTAGTTATTTCAGAAACAGATGTATTTACTTCTTTCAAACCCTTACATGTATTATTCATAGATAGTCCATGACATTGTGACTCCAAAGATCTGGGTTTTGGTTATTTTGAAAATTTGTGAAATCAGTGGATTGAGTTATGTACTTTTTGCATGTTTTAATTTTATGCTTTATTTATGAAAAGAGTCGTATTTCACTTGTTCTAATTTAATAATAAAGGATTATAACAGACTTGAATATTCACATTAGCTTGCCTGGCGGGTACAACATTAGGCGCCATCACGGTCCCGACGATGGGAAATTTTGGGTCGTGACAAGTTGGTATCAGAGCACTAGGTTGCCTAGGTCTCACAATTCACGGACAAGCTTGGTAGAGTCTGAGGGATCGGTATGGAGACGTTTTTACTTATCCCCCATAGGCTGCAGAGTTTAGGAATATCTTCATATTTATTCTTCTCTGTCGTGCGATTTGACTTCTAAATTCTAATTGAATTTTTATTCTATTCTCTCGAAGATGGCGAGAACACGTGCTTCTTCATCTACTGACCAGCAGTCCAAGGCTCCAGTTGCAGCTCCTACGAGGGGCCGAGGACGAGGTCGAGGCCGTACTAGAGGCCGAGGCAGGGGCAGGGCTCAGCTCAGAGAAGCAGCCCCAATGGAGGATCCTCAGGTAGAATTCTCTGATGAGGTTCCTACCCAGACAGTCCCAGTTGGACCAGCTCAGGTCCTAGAGGGGTTTATTGCCAGCTCGGTACTTCAGGATGCTCTGGTCTATTTAGTGGGCCTTATGGAGAGCGTTGCTCAGGCATGTCTGCTTCCTACAGTACCAGCCGTCTCTCAGGCTGGGGGAGGAGCCTAGACTCCCGCCACCCGCACACCAGAGCAGTTGGCCTCTCACTTCCAGACTCCAGCACCTCAGACAGTTGGGGTAGTTTAGCCAAGTACTGTGGCTCAGGCCGTTGAAGGAGCAGTTATGCCTGCTGATGCTTTATGGAGATTGGACCAGTTCACCAAGTTGTTTCCTACTACTTTCAGTGGTGCACCATTATAGGATCCCCAGGATTACTTAGACAGTTGCTATGAGGTTCTTCGGAACATGGGGATCGTGGAGACCAATGGGGTTGATTTTGCTACTTTCCGTCTTTCGGGTTTCGCCAAGACTTGGTGGAGGGATTATTGCTTGACCAGACCAGCTGGATCTTCGCCTTTGTCTGGGGCTCAGTTCTCCGAGTTGTTCTTGGAGAAGTTTCTTCCAGTCACCCAGAGAGAGGACCTCTGGAGGCAGTTTGAGCGTCTCTAGCAGGGATCTATAACAGTTACACAATATGAGACTAGATTCATCACTTAGGTCCGACATGCTATCATGATACTCCCCACCGACCGAGAGAGGGTAAGGAGGTTTATTGAGGGGCTAGCTCAGCCGATTAGACTACAGATGACCAGAGGGACAGGTACTGATATTTCATTTCAGGAGGCGGCAAATGTGGCCAGGCGAGTCGAGATGGTCTTATTGCAGGGCAGTGGTCAGGGGTTTGACAAGAGACCTCATCATTTTGGTCGATTCAGTGGTGCCTCATTTTGAGGCAGTGGTTCTTTTGGCAGAGGTCATTGATGTGCCGGAGAAGTTCGGCACATTTAATACGATAGTGCTTAAACTATAGCTCGTTTCAAGAGTATTTACTCTTACTAATCATAGAATTTTGGTATTATGCATTACACAAGGTGTAAACACTCAAGACCATGCAAAAGAGAGTTAAAGAAGAGAAAAGAGGAGTAAAATGGTCAAATGCGTCGCATATGCAACATGCGAATCGCATTTCAAGCATAGGGATCGCATACCGCAACAGAAAGTTGAGTCAAATTTAAGGAGTTAAATGCGATCAAATATGCGACCGCATATCCCAAATGCGAACTGCATTTCAATCGCATCTCCATCTTATGCCTGAAGCCACACTGCAAATGTGACGCATGAATGCGATCGCATATCACCAATGCGGATCGCATCTCTCAAATGCGATGAACCTCTGGGACCTAGGGTTTTGATATGCGATGAAGAAAGTGAAGATGTGAATCGCATCCCTGTTATGCGACAGGAATGCGATCGCATATCAGCCTGACAGGTGTGTTTTTGTCTGTTTTTCACCCGAATTTTCTGCCAAGTATAAAAGGATTTACTTGGGTGTTGTGGGTCATGCTTGTTTAGATTTTGAACAACATTCTCTCATTAAATATTCTTCACCTTTTGGAAGTATTAGATCAAGTAAGTGGTGGTTTGTAAGCATTCATGACACTAATAAATACTTGTTTCTTTTGGTTATTTATGATGAGTAGCTAAGTTTAAACACTGAGGTTGTGGACCCTAAATGGGTGTTATGTATTTGGGTATTTGCCATTGAATATATGCATAACGGGTAGTTGATATGTGTTTACTCTTCGTCTTATATTTCTTGTTAATGGTTGCAAACATTAACTTATGCCATAAATTTTATCTTAGCTTGGAAAAGTGGGTTAGAATTGGTAAGAGTAAATACCAAAAACTCGAGGCGCTAAACCTCGTTTAATAGAATCACTTAGGAATAAGTTGGTTTTATTTGGAAATAAGTGATTCGGATTTATTGAAACTCTTTTACATTTGGAATAATCATAAAGAGCAAATACCATCTTAGTATTGGAAAATCTAGGATAGTTATCATTAGAATCATTTGCATATCAAGAACTTCCTGTTAGAAATATATCATATTAACACCCAATTGCATTACACTTCATGAGAGGGGACACAACCTTGGTTATTTTACCCATATTAATTACATCCTAAATTAGTTTCCCTTGTCACTACTCTTTCTTTAAAATAGTAAACTATCAATCCCAATTTTCTGGTTCACTAATGGAATAGAATTTCGATTTGAGTTAAGAACCACATTGACAAAGTAATATTTTCACACCTATTCCCTGTGGGATTCGACCCCAACCTTGTTGGGTTATTATATTTGACTTCGACCGCTTTACACTATTTTAAAAGTGTAATTTGAGCGTATCAGTCATCCTCCTAGACCATTCCAGTCAGCACTTCAGGTATCCCGCAGTGCACCACCAGCTCCTATCAGTGCACCGCCGCTCCAGAGCTTTCAGAGTGGTTATTCTGGTCGATAAGGACAGTTTCAGGGCCAGAAGTCTCAGCAACAGAGATCTTGTTATGCTTGAGGTGTTCCAGGGCACATTGCTAGGTTTTTCCCCCGAGCTTCGAGTGTTCTCAGCACTAGGGTTCCCATGCTATGATTCCCGCACCAGGTGCTCCACCACCCCCTCAGCCAGCTAGGGGTGGAGGTCTAGGTGCCAGAGGTGGAGGCCAGACAGTTAGAGGTGGTGGTCATGCTATTAGAGGTAGGGGTCAACCCGCAGCAGGTTGACCCAGGGATGTGCAGATTGATGGGGCCCAACCCCGATGTTATGTTATACCCTCCAGACCTGAGGTCGAGGCTTCCGATGCAGTCATTACAGGTATGGTGTCAGTTTGCAGCAGAGATGCTTCGATTTTATTTGATTTGGGTTCTACATTCTCCTATGTGTCTTTATATTTTGCCCCTTATCTGATTATGCCCCGTGATTCCCTGAGTACTCTTGTATATGTATCTACACCGGTGGGTGATTCTATTATGGTAGATCGAGTCTACTGTTCATGCTTAGTGGTTATTGGTGGTCTGGAGACTCATGTAGATCTCTTGTTTCTTGATATGGTTGATTCAATGTCATCTTGGGGATGGATTGGTTATCTCACTACCATGCTATTCTGGACTGTCATGCCAAGACGGTGACCTTGGCCTTACCGGGAGTACCTCGATTGGAGTGGAGAGGGACTCCTAGTCATTCTTCCGGTAGAGTCACTTCATATATGAAGGCTCGGTGCATGGTCGAGAAGGGTTGTTTGGCCTATTTGGCCTATGTTCGTGATTCTAGTGCCGAGGTTCCTTATATGGAGTTTTTGCCCGTGGTTCGTGAGTTTCCAGAGGTATTCCCTACTGACCTGCCGGGTATGGCGCCCGACAGGGATATTAACTTTTGCATTGATTTGGCTCCGGACACTCAGCCCATTTCTATCCTGCCATATCGTATGTCCCCGCCAGAGCTAAAGAAGTTGAAGGATCAGTTACAGAACTTGCTTGATAAAGACTTTATTAGGCCTAGTGTTTCTCCTTGGGTGCGCCAGTGTGCATTGACTACCAGTAATTGAACAAGGTTACTATCAAGAATAAGTATCCTTTGCTGAGTATTGATGACGTGTTCGACCAGCTTCAGGGTTCCACAGTGTTTTCAAAGATTGAATTTAGATCTGGCTACCATCAGTTGAGGATTAGGGCGTCCGATGTCCCTAAGAGAGCCTTTCACACTCGGTATGGGCATTATGAGCTCTTGGTGATGTCATTCGGGTTGAAAAATGCCCCAGCCGCTTTCATGGAGTTGATGAACCGAGTGTTTAGGCCTTATTTGGATTTGTTCGTGATTGTCTTCATTGACGATATTTTGATTTACTCCCGCAGTCGGGAGAAGCACGAGCAACACCTTCGAGTCGTTCTCCAAACTCTGAAGGACAGTCAGTTATATGCTAAGTTTTCCAAGTGTGAGTTCTGGTTGAGCTCAGTTGCATTCTTTTCTCATGTTGTATCAGCAGAGAGTATTCAGGTGGATCCCAAGAAGATTTCATCAGTTAGGGATTGTCCTAGACCCACATCAGCTAGAGAGATTCGGAGTTTCTTGGGCTTAGCAGGTTACTATCGTCGGTTTATGGAGGGCTTTTCATCTATTGCAGCCCCGATGACCAGGTTGACTCAGAAGGGTGCCCAGTTCAGGTGGTCATATGAGTGTGAGGTGAGCTTTCAGAAGCTCAAGACAGCCTTGACCACGACACCGGTGTTGGTTTTGCCCTCAGGTTCAGGGCCATATACCGTGTATTGTGATGCTTCACGGGTTGGACTTGGGGCAGTGTTTATGCAGGGTGACAAGGTTATAGCTTATGCTTCACATCAGTTGAAGGTCCATGAGAAGACCTATCCAGTTCATGATCTAGAGTTAGCAGCCATTGTCCACGCGTTGAAGATTTGGAGGCATT
This sequence comes from Nicotiana undulata, assembly GCA_005239495.1. Lineage (NCBI taxonomy): Eukaryota > Viridiplantae > Streptophyta > Magnoliopsida > Solanales > Solanaceae > Nicotiana > Nicotiana undulata. Next base: position 4,447 of record ML250910.1, on the reverse strand, counting down.
ATCTGTATGGTGTGTCATGTGAGGTGTTCACAGACCATAAGAGTTTGCAATATATGTTCAAGAAAAAAGAGTTGAATATGAGGTAGAGAACATGGTTAGAGCTGTTGAAAGACTACCACATTACCATCTTATATCATCCGGGAAAGGCCAATGTGGTGGTCGATGCTTAGAGCCGGAAGTCAGTCAGCATGAGTAGTCTTGCTTATATTCCGGTCGGGGAGCAACCACTTGCTTTAGATGTTCAAGCTTTAGAAAATCGGTTCATGAGATTGGATGTTTCTGAGACTTGCAGTGTTTTAGCTTATACTATGTCCTGTTCTTCATTGTTTGATCGTATTCGGGACCGGCAGTATGATGATCGTCATTTATGTGTCCTTAGGGATACGGTTCGGCACGGAGGTGCCAAGCAGGTTTCAGTTGGTGATGATGGGGTATTGAGGATGCAGGGCCGTATTTGTGTGCCTGATGTTGATGGCCTTCGTGAGATGATATTGCAGGATACCCATAGTTCCTGGTATTCCATTTATCCGGGCACCACAAAGAAGTACCAGGATTTTGGGCAGCATTATTGGTGGCGGAGGATGAAGAAAGATATCGTGTCATATGTAGCTTGGTGCTTGAACTGTCAGCAGGTTAAGTACGAGCACTAGAGACCCGATGGATTGATGCAGCAGATTGAGATTCCTGAGTGGAAGTGGGAGCGTGTCACCATGGACTTCCTAGTTGGACTCCCACTGACTAAGAGGAAGTTCGATGAAGTATGGGTCATTGTGGATAGGCTGACCAAGTCTACGCATTTCATCCCTGTGGTAGTTTCCTATTCTTCGGAGAGGTTAGCAGGTATCTACATCAGGAAGATTGTTCGCCTTCACGGTGTGCCCGTGTACATTATTTCTGACCGAGGTATGCAGTTTACATCATTTATGGAGAGTATTTCAGCGTGATTTGGGCACACAAGTTGAGTTGAGCACAGCGTTTCATCCTCAGACGGATGGACAGTCCGAGCGTACTATTCAGATCTTAGAGGATATGCTGCGAGCATGTGTCATTGACTTTGGAGGTTCTTGGAACCAGTTTTTGCCTTTAGTTGAGTTTGCCTACAACATCAGCTATCACTCGAGCATTCACATGGCTCCTTATGAGGCGTTGTATGGTAGGCGGTGTCGGTCGCCGATTGGGTGGTTTGAGCCGGGAGAGGCTCGGTTATTGGGTACGGAGTTAGTACAGGATGCCTTGGACAAGGTGAAGATCATTCAGGATAGACTTCATACAGCTCAGTCTAGGGAGAAGAGTTATGCAAACCGCAGAGTTCGAGAATTGGCATTCATGGTAGGAGATCGGGTATTGCTTCGAGTGTCGCCCATGAAGGGCGTGATGAGGTTCGGGAAGAAGTCAAATTGAGCCCTAGGTACATTGGTCCCTTTGAAATTCTTGATAAAGTAGGAGAGGTGGCCTACAGGATTTCTTTGCCACCGAGTTTGTCAGCCGTGCATCTAGTTTTTCATGTATCTATGCTTCAGAAGTATCTCTCTGATCCGTCCCATGTGCTAGACTTCAGCAGTGTCTAGTTGGACAAGCATTTGTCTTATGAGGAGGAGCCGGTAGCCATATTAGACCGGAAGATTTGGCAGCTGAGATCGAAGAGTTATCCTTCGGTTTGTGTTCAGTGGAGAGGTCAGCTTTTCGAGGCAGCTACCTGGGAGTATGAGTCCGATATGCGGAGCCGATATCCCCATCTTTTCCCTAATTCAGATACTTTTCTACGACCGTTCGAGGACGAACGTTTGTTTTAGAGATGGAGATTTTGATGACCCAAGAGGTCATCCCGTGTAGTTCTAGTCAATTCTGTGTTCCGAGGTCATGAAAACCTCCTTTCATCTCACCTCGATTTATGTGCGCAGCCCGGGCGTGTAGCCAGGAAGCCTTTATGTGAAAAACTAAGAAAGTTGATAGTTTTGTTTTTGAAATTTGAATTAAGTTTACTTTGGTCAACATTTTTGGTAAACAGACCCGGACCCGTGATTTGACGGTCCTGGAGGGTTCGTAGGAAAATATGGGACTTGGGCGTATGCCCGAAATAGAATTTCAAGGTCCCAAGCCCGAGAAATGAATTTTTGAAAGAAATTGTTTTCTGAAAATATAAAAGATTTTTTGAAATTATAATTATATGTGAAATCTGTGGTATCGGTCCCGTATTTTGGTTCCAGAGCCCGGTACAAGTTCGATATAATATTTATGACATGTCTGTAAAGTTTTGTAAGAAACGGGAGTCATTTGATGTGATTCGGACTCGTAGATGCAAAGTTTGATGTTTTAGAAGTTTTGGAAATTTTCATTGATTTTGGGGTTAAATTCGTTGTTTAAGATGATATTTTGGAGATTTGATCGCACGAGTAAGTCTGTAAGATGTTTTTGAGGTTGGGTGCATATTTGGTTTGGAGCCCCGAGGTCTCGGGTGAGTTTCGGGTAGGCGTCGAGTTGTGTTTACACCCAAAAATCTGGTGTTTTGATCAGTTTCTGGTGTTAGGTGAATTACCCTATGCGAACACGTGGTAACCCACGTGAACGCGAAGAACAACGGGGGAGGGGCCTGGGTTTACTCTATGCGAACGTGTAGAGTGAGACGCGAACGTGGAGCACTGGGCTGTGACTCTACGCGAGCGCGTCCCCAGGATTGCGAACGCATAGAGTAGGTGAGGGGCTGGGGGGTTGGGAAATCCTAACCCTGTGTGAACGTGGCTTGAAGCCCGCGAACGCATAGGTCAAGCAAGCCAAGCCTACGCGAACGCGGACAAGGGCTCGCGAACGCGATGAACAAATCTGCCCAGTTATTAAAAACAGAACCTATTACTGGATTTTTACCAAAATTCATAACTTCTTCTTCCAAAGTCCAAATTAGGCGATTTTTTAAAGAGAACTTCACCACAAATTCATAGGTATGTAATCTTAGACTCATTTTCATCAATTTTTATCAACACCCATTAGATTTCTAGGCCTAAAATCATGATTTTAAGGGTAGAAAATTAGGGTTTTTGATAGAGTTAGGTGACGAGTATCTATATGTTGGTGTCAAGTATGCCCGTGAGTCGGATATTATGAATTATGTGATTTTTATTGATTTTTACTGCGTTATAGAGTAAATTTCACTTTGGTGGTTGTTCATTTGATGGAAATTCTTGGTTGTGAATAATGTTGAGTATTTGTTTCGATTGAGGAATATTTTGTAAAGTTATGTACTTGAGTGAGATTGGTTATTGTTGTATCCCTTGCCGGGACGGTGATATTTCTATTGTTATTCCCTTGCCGGGATGTTGTGATTTATTGTAATGGTTCATGTTGTTGATTCCTTCCTTGCCAAACTTCTGTTATTGATATTGTTTGGGTGAGGAAGAGTGTAAAGCGCGGAGGGTGATGTCATGTATTGATTTCTGTGAGGAAGAGTGTAAAGCACGAAGGGTGATGCCGTGTATTATTTATTGTGAGGATGAGAGTTTAAAATCACGAAGGGTGATGTCGTGCCATGATATGATATTAAAAGCACGATGGGTGATGCCGTGTCATTTTTATTGATTATTGTGAGGATGAGAGTAAAAGCACGAAGGGTGATGCCGTGTACTTGCATTTATTATTAGGTGAGGATGAGAGTAAAAGCACGAAGGGTGATGTCGTGCACTGCTTTCTCTGTGTTGTTAATTCCTGCTATTATTTTGATGTTTACTCTGTTGTCTTATTTAGTTATTCCTGCTATTTGCTATCTCTTTTTCCCCCAGCACGTTCCCTTTTTGTTTTGTACTTAGCTGTTTATCCCTTATTTATTATTATTCCTTCCGAGTATTATTAAATTGCACAGGTTATCTTTGTTGTCGTGTCCTAGCCTCGTCACTACTTCACCGAGGTTAGGCTTGACACTTACTCAGTACATGGGGTCGGTTGTACTGATACTACACCTGCGCATCTTTTGTTGTGCAGATCCCGGTACAGGACCCTGTGGACACTAGAGCTAGGAGGCTTCCTTCAGTCCACTCGGAGACACCGAGGTAGTCCTGCAAGCGTCCGCAGGCCTTGGTGTCCCCTTCCACTTCTTTATTTCTATTTTTAGTTATTTTGGAAACAGATGTATATACTTCTTTCAAACCCTTACATGTATTATTCGTAGATCGTCCGTGACATTGTGAATCCAAAGATCCGGGTTTTGGTTATTTTGAAAATTTATGAAATCAGTGGATTGAGTTATGTACTTTTAGTCTGTTTTCATTTTATTCTTTTATATATGAAAAGGGTCATATTTCACTTGTTCTCATTTAATAATAAAGGATTATAACAGACTTGAATATTCATGTTGGCTTGCCTAGCGGGTTCAACGTTAGGCGTCATCATGATCCCGACAGTGTCACGACCCAAATTCCCACCCTTTAGGCCGTGACTGCGCCTAACGTTGAACCCGCTA
>ML250907.1:0-64416 GCA_005239495.1 Nicotiana undulata | reverse complement strand
ACTCCGAATCGGGAATATCTAGACATAATGGATTTATAATCATTAATAAGTACCCAATAAATCTACTTCTAAGCCAAGTTATGCATTTCCCACTATTCTTCAAAGAATACTAAAATTCGACCCCGGGCCCACACGTTTAGATTTTCGAAAAATCATGAAGGAATCAATTACCCGAATTCTAAGGATCGAAGTTACGTAATTTAATCAAGAATTTATGTCCTAACATGGAAAATCACGAAATTCCTAAGAACCCTAAAGTTTACTACGTAATTCAATGATTATTGGTGATTTAGTAGTGAATTATGCTAGGAATTATTGTTAAAATTAGAAGTTTTATGGGGTTTTACTTACCTCTTACAGTGGGTGGTCGTGGAAGGTGATGCCCCAAGCTTGGATGCTCTCTAATGGAGTTTGAAGATGGAAGGAATGAGGAAAACCCAAAATTTTGGAGTATTTAAGTGGGCTGCCAATAGGGGTTTCCGCACCTACGACCATAGGACCGCAGGTGCGGTCTCGCGCCTGCGAGAAAAAAATCGCCCTTGCGGAAAAAAGGCCTGGGACCCTCGGCTCGCACCTACGGGGTTGGGAGCCGAACCAGCGGTCCCGCTCCTGCGGAATGTTGATCGCCCCTGCGGAAAGGTCGCACCTGCGATGGCCTGGACCGCACCTGCGGTCACGCACCTGCGGCCTGAGTCTTGCGCCTGCGGACTTTGGGCAAGGGGCTGGGGATTGCACCTGCGAGGCTCGGACTGCAGGGGCGGTCGCGCACCTGCGGATGGGCAACTGCACTTGCGGTCACACCAGCTGTTGTGCACCAGCAGTGGTTTTTTGCTGGTTTTTGGCCTCGCGCGGGGTCCGGGAGGTACCTGGGCCCACCCGAGCCCCCGTCCAAAAATACCAACAAGTCCCAAATCATCAAACGGACTTGCTCGAGCTCACGGAACACTCAATACAACGCTAAAACTCAAAATCACCCTCCAAAAACCCCCGAATTCAAAACTGAAGAACTTTGAAATTCTAGAATTCACTTCAACGCGCCGAACCAGCCTAAACAACTCGGAATTACTTCAAATTTTTTAGATAAGTTATAAATGACACAATGGAACTATTCCCGGTCTCGGAATTTCATTCGGACCTCGGGAACATAAATTCACCTCTCAAATCACATTTCATATTCTTTAGAAACCCCACAAGTTCATTAACTCCATTTTTCCTCACTTGTATCCGAAACCAATCAAATCGAATCCGTTTTACACCAAATTCCACAGATAGGACGAACAACATATAATAAACCTGTTCCGGGCTCCGGAACCATAACACGGGCCCGGTAACAAGGTTTTCACATAATTATTCACTTTCAAAAGCCTTTATTATTTTCAAAAAACAATTTTCTTCAAAAATTCATTTCTCGGGCTTGGGACTTCGGAATTTGATTCCGAGCATACGCCCAGGTCTCAAATTTTCCTACAGACCCTCTGGGACCGTCACATCAGGGGTCCGGGTTCATTTACTAAAAATGTTGACCAAAGTCAACTTTATTCGATTATTCAATTCAAAAGTCCCATTTTTTATCAAATTTCCACATGGAAGTTTCCCGGCTACCTACCCGGGCTACGCACACATATCGAGGTGAGATTAACGGAGGCTTTCGAGGTCTCGGAACACAGATTTAGCTGGAATTACTTAGGATGACCTTTTGGGTCATCACAGTAGTATATTGGGTATTTCACCAATATCTTTAATTTGGGCAGGATTTACTTCTATTCCTCTATTTGATACAAGGAAGCCCAAAAAATTACCTGACTCCATGCCGAAGGCGCATTTTTCTGGATTCAGTTTCATATTATACCTGCGTAGGATGTCGAAGGTGATTGAAAGATGTTGGAAATGGTCTTTCGCTTGTGTTGATTTCACCAGGATGTCATCAATGTATACCTCCATTGTTTTCCCCAGATGTTCCTGGAACATCTTGGTCACCAGCCTCTGATACGTGGCTCAAGCATTTTCTAGGCCAAAAGGCATGACTTAGGAAAATTTTCTAGGTCACCCCTAATTTTAATAAAGGATGTTTTTCCTCATCCAAGGGTTCCATTTTTATCTGATTATAATTAGAGTACGCATCTAGAAAGCTTAACAATTCATGACCTGCAATGGCATCAATCATTTGATCTATGTGTGGTAATGGAAATGAGTCTTTAGGGCATGCTTTATTTAAATCTATGTAATCTATGCATAATATCCATTTACCATTCTTTTTAGGCACCACTACTGTATTGGCTAACCAATTAGGATATTTTACCTCACGTATTGAACCAATTTTCAAGAGTTTCTGTACCTCTTCGTCGATCACTTGGTTCTTGAATGGTCCTTGTTTTCTTTTCTTTTGTTTGACAGGAATGAAGGATGGATCTTCATTTAGTTTATAAGTCATCACTTTTGGAGGAATACCTGTCATGTCTGAATGGGACCAAGCAAAGCAATATGCGTTAGCCTTTAAATATTCAATTAAATTACCTCGTCTGCTAGGGCATAGCCTCGTGCCTGTGTGAACTTTTTGTTTGGGCTTCTGCTCGAATATTGTAACGGCTTCGAGTTCCTCCGTAGTTGTTTTTATACGTTCGTCCTCTTCTGGTTTCTGAATGACATCAGGTCTGTAATCCATGTCTGTATGTTTTAATTCTTCTTCCGTGGTGACTTGATTCACCTTCTCGTGGATATCTTCCTCCGTACCTATTTGGATAGCATTTTCTTCCATACTTGTTTGATCAACAGTTGTTTCCGCACCTGTTTGAGCAATTTCCTCGTCCTTTGGTTTTTCCGCCTCTTTTTTTTTGCTAGAGTATGTTACGGAATTTATACTCCTCGAGGTTTGCTGATCGCCTCAAATCTGTTGAATTCCCCATTTGGAGAGGAATTTTATTACCTGATGTAAGGTAGATGGTATTGCTTTCATGTCATGGATGCATGGTCTCCCCATGATTATGTTGTAGTCCATATCAGTATGAATGACTTGGAATCTAGTATTTTTGATTACTCCTTTTCCGTAGGTGCTGAGCTAAATTTCCCCTTTTGTTATGACCGTGGAATTGTCAAACCCAAATAAGGCTCGTGCTTTTGGGATTACTTGACCCTCCATTAGCATTTCTTCCACAACTCTCGACAAAATGATGTTGACTGAGCTACCTGGATCAATCAACACTCTTTTTACGTTAGTGTCATGTATAAGTAGGGATATTACCAATGCGTCGTTGTGTGGAAGCATTAATCTGTTGATATCAGCATATTGTCTACTTCCACGTCTTCACGAATCCGCTTCCCATGTGTAATCGTGATTTTTGTTGTTCTTTTGCAGACGACTCTGTTGACCTCCTCTCCTCCATGTATCACGTTCACTGTTCGCATTGGAGATGGTGGTTTTGGGGGCTCCTGCTTGTTCCTCATATATGCATGCTTACCTTTTTCAATAAAAAAATCTGTTAGATAGCCTTGTTTTAATAATTGTTCTACCTCACCTTGAAAAAATCTGCAATATGATATTTTATGTCCATGATCGTTATGGAATTCACACCAGAAGTCTGGATTTTTTATTTGGGTTTTATCTCATTTCTTTGGGCCATCAAATCTTATCACCCATAGTTCTCAGTACTAAAATTAATTCAGAAGTACTTACATTGAAGTTGTAGTCTCCAATTCTTGTATTTTCTCTATTCGTTCATCCCGATCCTTTCAAGATCTTGATGAGGATGAGCTCGTATCTCTATTTGATGGTCTATATTCTGACCGAGTATTTCCTGGGACGCGTTTCTCATCCCGAAGGTCCCATATAAGGGTCGTACCTATTCTTACCTGTTCTCCTTTCTAGTTCGAAGCGTCTAGAACCGATTCGATCTTCAGTTTTTGACTGAGCAATGGTGTCTTCTTCTATTTGTATCTTAGTGTTGTACCTGTTATAGACATCGTTCCACATTGTGGCTAGGAATTCTCTCAAGATTTCCTTGAATCTTCGCGTGTCTTCTAAGCTTTTGTCATTTAAATTGCTTGTAAATTCCATGGATGCCCAATTGTCAGGCACCCTTGGTAGCAACATTCTTTCCCGTTGAAACCTATCTACAAATTCTCGAAGCAACTCTGTGTCTCCTTGTTTTATTTTAAATATGTCTTCCATTCTTTTTTTGACTTTTTGCGCACCGGAATGCGCTTTTATAAAAGAATTTGCAAGCTCAGCAAAAGAGTCAATAGAATTTTCAGGTAAAAGAGAATACCATGTTAGTGCTCCTTTGGCGAGTGTTTCTCCGAAATTCTTGACTAGGACTGACTCAATTTCTCGTTTATTCAGATAGTTGCCTTTTACTCCGGTGGTAAAAGCAGTCACATGATCACGTGGATCAGTTGTCCCGTCATACTTGGGAATATCAGGCATTTTCAATTTCATGGGAATAGGCAAGTGTGCTGCACTTGTCTTCCAAGGTTGTTGAGAATATCTATCAACGTCAATGCCTTTGATAACAGGTGGTACTCCAGGAATTTGCTCGATTCGATCGTTTTGTTCCTTCACCTGTTTCTACAGAGTTAGTAATAAAGATTGTAATTCTGGATTATTGGACATACCTAGTTTTGCTTCGAGGGACTCATTTGGAGAGCCTCCACTCCCAGAGTTTGCTAGCCCGGATTTTGGATTTTCCACAGTTATAGTGTTGTTAAGAGGAGGAGTTGGGGATGCAGATGGTAGTCCCCTCATGAAAGCTTGTAAGGCTTGAGTCACATACTCACCAACCATTTGTTTTACAGTATCCTGTTCTTCTGCTTGTTCATTTCCATTGAGATTATTGTTTTGAGTCGAAGATCTTTCTAGGGATTGTTCCCTTGATCCTCGTGGTGATCCTGAGGGCGATTGAACTGGGGTTCCAACCCTTTGATGGTTGTTGTCGTTGGTGTTCGACATAATTCACATAATGTTATTTGAGAAAGAACAACGATTATCATATTCCCGGCAACAGAACCAATTTGTTTAACCAAAAAATTAGATTCTCTGCCAAATCTAATTTAGGAAGAACACGGGTTTCTGATAGCTAAAGGATATACTTATAATTGCAAATAAACTTGTAAATAGAAAGCAGTAAGATGCGTAAAAAGTAAATGTATTGCAATAGCGGTTCGAATGTCTCCTTACAAGTTATATTTTACTCCCTTATATAGGGAATTTCTTAATATAACGTCTACTATTTTCATTGATTGAGCATTAATGACTTATAATGGCATTAATGTAACGTTACAATGATTAAACGTAACTTCCGCGTGAAGGTTATGTAACATTTGGCTCATTAATTGAAGATTTCTGAATCTGCCTTGTATCTTGCCCTGATTCATCTTGACCGTGTCTCTTCATCTTCTCGATTAGGTTGAGATTTCTGTATCTGGTTACCCCATGGATATGTTGTTTCGTGTCTCTTTGTTTCGTACCTCTTCATAAAGTCTCGTCCAGTTTTCATGTTCTCATTGTTCCACATTGATTGCTGAGTCATCACGATTATTACATGTGTGAAGCTCTTTTTTACTAATACAGTACACCATTGTGGATTGCGACTTGGTCCGTCCGGTAGCAAATATTAAGTTGCGTATTTGATTAGAAAACTCATGATATTTTATGTTTTAGAAATTATTACTATGTTTTGGGTTGAATGATGTATTTAGGCCTCGTGCCAAGCTGTTTAGAACCTTAAGGGGCTTTTTACTATTATATCCTCATTGTGTTGATTTAAGATTTTCACTCAGTCATGCCATATTTAACTGTTTTCGAAACTCAGTCTTATTTAATCTATCTTATGCATAAAATGATATTTAGGGTTGAGCACCCCGTTTTATTGATAGCCCGAGTGGCTTGAGAGGTTTGTGACTGAGTGAGGTCGAGGGTCGGTGTTGTGAGGATATTATGGAATCGGGCTGCGCGCCGCATCATGTTGCACTATTTTATGTTTATGAGAGGTTGAGAGACTGAGTGATTTGATGGCATGATTTGGCTTGATGTATATATATCTCTTGGGCTGTAAGAGCCCCTCTGGAGTCTGTACACCCCCAGTGAGTGCAGGTACCTACTGAGTGCGAGTGTCGAGTGCCGAGTGACGAGCGATAGGGAGGCATGGGTGGCTTTGAGGTTGCCCGAGGGGCTGATTACGAGTGTTGATGAGGTATGCTAAGGGACTAATTCTGAGTGATGATATGCCCGAGGGGCGGTTTTTGATACATGTGTTTTTCCGAGAGGCTATTTATGATTTTCATTGCTTTTACACTAAGGGTGTGTTTGGTATAAAAGAAAATGTTTTCCAAGAAAATGTTTTCTTGGAAAACAAGTAGTAATCTTATTCATTTTCTGGTGTTTGGTACGCAAATCAAGGATAATATTTTCTCAAGAGTATTTATAAATAATTTTGATACAATAAACATGAAGCCATAAACTTTCGAACCAACAATCTCCCGAACCCACAAATTTCATAAACTTCTGAACCGCAAAACTTTCGAAAACGCGAAATTTAGAACCCATAAACTTTATAATTTCTAAACCCGTAAACTTCGAAACACATAAACCTCTGAACTCATAATTTTGGAACTTGTAAAATTTTTAACCTGTAAACCAAAAAAAAATGTAAAACTGAATATATATATATATATATATATATATATATATATATATATATATATATATATATATATATATATATATATATATATATATATATATATATATATATATATATATATATATATATATATATATATATATATATATATATATATATATATATATATATATATATATATATATATATATATATATATATATATATATATATATATATATATATATATATATATATATATATATATATATATATATATATATATATATATATATATATATATATATATATATATATATATATATATATATATATATATATATATATATATATATATATATATATATATATATATATATATATATATATATATATATATATATATATATATATATATATATATATATATATATATATATATATATATATATATATATATAATACTATTTCCCGAGAGGGGATGGGTGGGGTGGGTGGGGGTGTTGATACCTTATTGTTCCTCAAAATATTTTAAAATTGCATATATAGCTTCAAAATCATGTATCAATAGCAATTGATATTTTTTCATAATTTTCCTATATTTTTATTAATTTATCCAGCATTTTATTTCAAGTAAATAAAAAATGACACTGCAAATGATTTCAAAAGCATTTTCTTGGTTTCATTAATTGTTTAAGGTCGTACTAAGACCAAATTATTTCTCAATTAGCCAAATTGGCACCTTTTGGCTATAATTGCTATGTCTTTGTAATTATAGCCCAATTATATGATTTTATGCTATTATTATCCAGAAATTAATTATTTTTTTCTTAAAATACTTAATAAATCATTGTTAACTATGTTGACCCAAGTCACTACATAGCTTTGAAGATTGACAAATGTCTGACCAGTTGAACCAGGTCCATCAGAGCATACATACTTGAGCTGAATGGCTGGCACATAAACCGTATACGCATAGGAGATAAATGTGATTGTGAAGTATTAATGAACCAAGATATTGTCTCCTAATGCGAAAAGTTTGCAAACTGATAAACAGGATAGAAGTTGAATTCAACAAGGATAGTAACAAAGGAAGGAAGTTGAGTTTAATTCGAACTTTTTCACCCAGTTAGAGTTGTACTAGAATTGAACGACAAACTCAACTACAGACTCTATAAATACTTGAAGTATTCCTGCTGAAATTCTTGACGCACAAGTACAGAAGTGAATCAAGATCTGAAAGCAAAATTCCGAGTTATTTTGCAAGTAGAATTATTGTGCGATACAAAGGCTACAGATCAGCTAGAAGAACTAGTTCCATCATTTGTGTATTGAGTCTAGTTGATTGTAGTATGAGTTTTAATATTGTATCTTTTCAGCTTTCATAGAAGCAATTATAATAGGTACACATTGTTCAAGTTAGAGTTAACTTAAAGCTTGTATAAATTATNACCAGGTTCTTCTTTTGAGACAACACTCGAAAAATTGGGTACCACACATTTAACCTATATTCTTGTGTGGTATTGACGTCTAAAACAACAATTGGTATCAGAGCAGGTTATCCTTGAAAAGGTTAACACCTTGGAAAAGATCAAAATGAGTGGACCACCTGGAAACTGGGAGGGTTAATCAACTGCAAGGCCACCACTCTTTAACGGCCAGTATTACTCCTGGTGGAAGAACAGGATGAAGGACCACCTTATTGGAGAAGACTATGAACTCTGGGACATAGTCACTGATGGTCCTCTAGCTACCCTGAAGAAGACTGTTAAAGGTGTAGATGTACCAAAGACTAGAGCTGACTGCACTGCTGAGGATCTGAAGAAATGGGAGAAGAATGCGAAGGCCAAAAAGTGGCTAGTGTGTGGACTATGTCCAGATGAGTATAGCAGAATCCAAAGTTGCACCACTGCCAAAGAAATCTGGGATACCTTGCAAGTAGCCCATGAAGGAACACCTCAGGTAAAAAGATCAAGAGGTACTCTACTATACTCTCAGTATGAAAACTTTACTATGAAAGAAGGTGAGACAATCTAAGAGATGTACACAAGGTTCACAACCTTGACAAATGAACTTAAGTCTCTTGGTAGAGTAATTCTTGAAGATAGGGTAGAAAAAATCCTGACAAGGGTTTTGCCAATTTCCTGGGAAAGCAAGATCACTGCCATCCAGGAATCTAAAAATATGGCAACCCTCAGATTGGATGAGCTAATTGGAAACCTTACTGCCTATGATCTAAGAAGGCAAACAATGAATATGGATGGTCAAAAGAAGGAAAGGAGTTTAGCACTGAGAATCACTAAGGGAGAAGGTCTGGAGGAAGATGAGATGGCCATGATTACCAAAGAATTCAGAAACTTTCTCATGAGGAAGAAGGGCATCTCTAAAGGAGGAAACTACAACAAAGCAAAAGCTCCAGAAAGGCCAACCAACGAGGGATGCTACAAATGTGGTAAAACTGACCATCTCATCAAAAACTGTCCTCAGTGGGAAGTAGAATGGAAAAAGGAGAGATATGAAAGAAGAAACAGGAATAAGGAACTGGTCCAACCCAAGAAAACCACAACAAAGGTTATGGTTGCTGCTTGGGGGGGAAGTTTAGATGAGGAATCAGAAGATGGGGAGACTGATGATTAGGCACTCATGGCAATTGGAGAATCTGATGAGGAATCACATGAAGAACTAGAGGTAAGTATATCCCATCTTAAAAACAAAATAAAGTTCCTATCTAAGGAAAACTCTCTGAGTTGCTACTTGATTTCATAGATGGTTCTGAGGAAACAACCAAAGAGAAGGATCAACTCTCTAAAGAATGTGAAATGCTAAAAGCAAAGGGCATGAACCTGGAAATTAGAGTCAGTGAATCTGAAAAGAAAAGCACTGTCTTCTTGAATCAGGTTCATCAACTTGAGACTGAGATTCTAGAACTAAAATCTGAGAACTTAAAACTGAGATTAGGATCTAGTAAAAAGGTTGTTGATCACTCTCATGTCATGATATAAGAAAATTTGGGAAAACTAAAAGATAAAATATATGCCAAGGATGAACATATAAGATCACTTAAAGAAGAGCTTGGAAAAATCAAACATGAATTAGATAGAACTTGTAAATGAAATCAATCCTCTGATGCCTTGAAATGGCTTCAAATAAATCATAGTAGCAACAGGAGAGGGCTTAGTTTTGGGAGCCAATTGCCCCAGTGGGATCCGAAAAGCAAGTATCTCACTCTCCCTGAAAATAAAATATGCACCCAGTGTGGTAAGACTGGCCACTACAAATATGAGTGTACTGCAAAAGAGCAGGCCAGTCGAAAAAATGAGAGGTTTGTCAAAACGAAAAACTGGCTACCAAACTAGGCCAAAAAAAATTTGATTCGTCTATTCTCTCATAGAAAAGGACCCAAACTAGTTTGAGTTCTTAAAACTAACCCTGAATTCATTTTGTAGGTTCAAGTGAGAGGAAGCAACCAAATTTGGTTTTTGGATAGTGGCTGCTCAAAGCATATGACGGGGAACAAGGAACAGTTCCTTTCACTTGAAAACCTCAAAGGAGGAAATGTCTCCTTTGGAAATGGAAAGAAAGGTGAAATTATAGGGGTTGGCAAAGTAGGTAAGGATGACACACGTTCCATCAAACATGTGTACTTGATAGATGGCTTGAAATATAGCCTGATCAGTGTGTCACAATTGTGTGACAGAGGTAACCTGGTTGCTTTCACTTCCACAAAATGTTTTGTGATTAACTTGCTTACTGACAAAATTTTTTGCAGGGAAAGAGAATGAATAACATCTATGTCATAGACTTGTCCACACTGTCTGAAAATGAACTCACTTGCTTAAGTGTTTTGGACAGTGATCCCCTCCTTTGGCACAAACGACTTGGACATGCAAGTCTAAATCAGCTTAACAAATTAGTCTCTAAGGACTTAGTGGTGGGACTCCCTAACATTAAGTTCAAGGAAGACAAAGTTTGTGAGGCATGTGCAAGGGGGAAGAAGGTAAGATCCTCATTTAAAAGTAAGAAAATGGTCAGCACCATCAGGACGTTGGAACTGGTTCATCTGGATCTGTGTGGTCCAATGAGAACTCTGAGCAGAGGTGGTAAGAAATATGTGATGGTGTTAGTTGATGATTACTCAAGGTTCACGTGGACCTTATTTCTGGCATCTAAGGATGAAGCATTTGATATGTTCATCACATTTGTTAAGAAAACTCAAAATCAGTTAGGACATCAACTAGCATCAATAAGATCTGACCATGGTACTGAATTTGAAAATGCTAAGTTTGCTGAGTTCTGTGATGAACATGGTATCAATCACAACGTTTCTGCCCCTAGAACCCCACAGCAAAATGGGGTTGTGGAAATAAAGAATAGAACTCTTGAAGACATGCCAAGAACCATGCTTCTTTCTAGCAAACTACCACATAGCTTCTGGGAAGAAGCAATAAACACTGCTTGCTATATAATCAACAGATAAATGACCAGGCCACTGGTAGAGAAAACTCCCTATGAATTACTTAAAGGGAGAAAGGCCAACATATCACATCTTAGGGCTTTCGGATGCAAATTCTTCGTGCACAATAATGGCAAAGATTCCCTAGTTAAATTTGATCCCAAAAGTGATGAGGGATTATTATTAGGATATTCATCACATAGCAAAGCCTATAAAGTGTACAATAAATGAACTATGTGTGTGGAAGAGAGTGTGCATGTTGTCTTTGATGAAACTAACACTCTTTCTGAGAGACAGGAACCAGAAGATGAGGAGCTTGGACTGGTGAGAAGCAGTGAACACATTGAAGCAGCCATGGAAGATGGAACAGGTGATGGACCAGGTCCAACTACCCCAAGCAACATGACAGGGGGAACTCAACATGTGAACCCTAGCCCTGATCCTGTTCCACAACAACAAAACAACATGGAACTATCCAGAAGTGAAAAACTAGTACTCAAACCACACAGATATCAGAGTTCTCACCCTCTTGAGAACATCATAACCGATTTGTAATCCAGTATCAAAACAAGAGCTTCCTTGAAAAATCTGTGTGCGTTTGATGCCTTCCAATCCTTAATCGAACCAAAGAACATTGGTGAAGCCCTACAAGATGATGATTGGGTAAATGCCATGCAAGAAGAACTTAATCAGTTTGAAAGAAGTCAAGTATGGCACTTGGTACCCAGGCCACTAGACAGATCAGTGATTGGCACAAAGTGGGTCTTCAGAAACAAGCTCGATGCGGATGGAACTGTTACAAGAAACAAGGCTAGACTGGTTGTTCAAGGGTATAGTCAAGAAGAGAGAATTGACTATGATGAGACCTTTACCCCTGTGGCAACACTGGAGGCAATCAGACTTCTTATGGCATTTGTTGCACATATGGAATTCACTCTCCATCAGATGGATGTTAAGAGTGCCTTTCTCAATGGCTATCTGAAGGAAGATGTATTTGTCAAACAGCCTCCAGGTTTTGAAAGCAAGGAGTCACCTGACCACGTATACAAACTTGACAAGGCTCTCTATGGTCTCAAACAAGCACCTAGAGCATGGTATGAGCGGCTATCAAAATTCCTGTTAGAACATGGGTACAAACGAGGCAAAATTGACAGCACCTTGTTCTTAAAGGAAAAGGGTAAAGAACTCCTGGTTGTGCAAATATATGTGGATGCTATTATATTTGGAGCAACTTCTGAAAAACTGAGTAAGGAATTTGCTACACTTATGGGGAGCGAGTTTGAGATGAGCATGCTGGGTCAACTGAACTTCTTATTAGGCTTGCAAATCAAGCAAAACCCAAATGGAACAATGATCCATCAACAAAAGTATATGAAAGAACTGCTGAAGAAGTTTAAAATGGAGGATTCAAAGGAAATAGACACCCCCATAGCCACAACTACAAAATTGGATGTGGATGAACCTGGTTCATCCGTTGATCAGAAGTTATATAAAGGAATGATTGGGTCTCTATTATATCTCACTGCCAGCAGACCTGATATTGTGTTCAGCGTGGGACTGTGTGCTAGGTTTCAAGCAAATCCAAAGGAGTCCCACCTCACTGTAGTGAAGAGAATTTTGAGATATTTGAAAGGCACCACTGATTTGTGACTTTGGTATACTAAAGGTAGTAATTTCGACCTTGTAGGATATGTTGATGCTGATTATGCAGGTTTCCTGGTTGACAGGAAAAGTACCTCAAGCATGGCTCACTTTTTGGGCTCCTGCCTTGTGTCTTGGGCTACCAAGAAACAAAATTCAGTAGCTCTGTCTACTACTGAGGCTGAATATATGGCTGCAGCCTCTTGCTGTGCTCAGTTGCTATGGATCAAGCAGCAACTCATGGACTTTGGTATAGATGTGGGATGCATTCCTATTTTCTGTGATAACACTAGTGCCATTAGTATGACGAAGAACCCAGTTCATCATAAGAGAACTAAATACATAGATGTTAGGCACCATTTCCTGAGGGATAACTATGAAAAAGGAATGATCTCAATTGAATTTTGTGCTACTGATCAACAAATTGCAGATATCATTACTAAAGCACTGAGTAGTGAGCATTTTGAGAGAAACATCCTTGAATTAGGGATGATTAAGATCACCTAATTGGAAAAACAAAAATGAAAAAAATTATTGAAAAATGAAAAAAAACATTTGGCTAGAAAACTTAACTTAGGTACCTCACAAGACTAATCATTGCTCAGTATCATGTCTTTATTGCCTTACTCTCTTGCCATGTATTAATATGATTCCCTTGGTGCTAATTATTTTTCTCTATCTTTGTAAATTGAGGCAAATTAAAGAGCTTAACAAGATGAAGCTGGTTCATCCATGCTGGTTCATCTGACTATCAAGGTACGTACTTATCTCCATACGTTTATTAAATCAATTACAGTCATACATAAGCAGGACTTTATCTATATTTGGTTCATATTCAAAAACTTTGTACTTACCCAAAATTGATCCAGTTTCAAGAAGTCTCGTCTCTATTTAATTAGCTTAGTTTTAAGGGGAAATTAAATGTCTAATCAATGTCAGTCCTACAACGATTAGACTCCCACTTGAGTAAATACTCTGCCTGTTGTAAAATCCCTAGCCACATCTTATAAAAGGGTCATCATTACTCTTTTCTTCATAAAGTGACCATCAAACCAAGTTCATCTCACTATTCTCAAACGAAATCTGATAAATTTTCTTTTCTTCGTAACAACGCTGATAATCATGTCTTCACCACCACCTGCTTCTTCTTCTACTTCATCGCCAAATTGTGATTATGATGGAGGGCTTTATGAATCATATTCAAGTTCTTCATCTGTATATAGTTCTCAATCACCATAAAGAACCTCAACCCCTGAAAACCCTCTTATTCATGAACCCACACCTAACCCTAACCCAGCCCCCCGTGGTCGTCATGTAAAGGTTCTTGCCAGAAAATCAGTGGCTTCTCGGTCCCGTGCAAGATTCTTGGAGGAAATTCTGCAGGCTGAAAAGGATAATAACTCTGAATCATCAAGTGATTCTTTTAAATCAGCCAACGAGGATGAAGCACGTGGTTCATCAAATTTTGAACAAGGTAATCTTGAGGTTTGTTCTGAACCGGCTACTACTGAGAACATGTTTGTGTTGGTAGGGTCCGTTATTGATGTTGAAGTGCCTGATAGGCGTAGAAAATTGGGAAAAGGTAAAACTCTTGAGAGCGAGGATGAAGAAACTTCTGTAAGGGGATTTGGGGAGGATGGTACTACATTGGCTATCTGTGGTCCCATTCTTGAGAAGGTTAGAGAAGATGTCACAGATTTAGGGGCAAGTGTAGTTGTCGAAGAAGCGGCAGCTTTAGAAAGCTTGCAGAAAGGAGCAGTTGAACCTGTTTTATCTGGGGAAGAGACATTGGCTGACAAGCTAAAGAAACTGGGGGAGACCTATAACCCCAAGAAAAGGAGGACTCAGAAGTCTAAGAAAGAATCTACCCCAGTTCCTCCAAAGAAGAGGAAAGTTGTTGTTTCTGCTGATGCTCCTGTCCCTAAGGTGCGTTCTACTCGTAATAATGTGAGAGAAGAAGAAGAAAAGTTGTAGAAGGCTCTGCAAGAGAGCAGGAAAAAGAAGGCGGCAAAGGGTAAAGCTAAGATTGGAGAGCCTGTTGAGGCTGTTGTTATTGTAGAGGAGACGTTGAACCTGGTCCAACAAGAGAAGCATCTTGCTCCAGTTGTGGTTGGGACACCAAAACCCAAAACGGCTAAGGCTTCTTCAAAGAAGTCAGCTGTTGTGTCCGCCGCAACTCCAAGCACTGCCAAAAGGACCAGGTCCAAGGCAAAAAAAGTGAAGGTTGTGGAGAAAGATAATGATGTAGACTGGAGTGGAGAAGAGGAGAAGGAAGATGATGTGGAAACTGATAGAATCATAATGTTTGGCAAGCGAACAATCTTGAAGGGCAAGTTGTTCAAAGATCTAGAGGATCCTAGAATGAGATACCTACAGGACACTTTGGTCGTGCAGGGATGGAAGGACATGGTCCTTCGCATGGAAGGCAGGCTGGCAAGGGCTGAATTGGTGGAATTCATGGGAAATGCCATTGTCAAAGACGGCAGGGTCACCTCTATGGTCAAAGGAGTTCAAGTTTCCTTTGATGCTAAAGAGCTGGGTGAAATTCTAAACATACCAGCTGAGGGTTAAGAGGACTACACAAGGCAGAGATGGCCTTGTCTAGATGGGATGGCCTTAGAAATCAACATCACCAGATTCTTCAGTGACAATGAGAGGGAGATTGAACCCAGGCCGACCTACAAAAGTGAAATGAAGCCAGAACACAAGTTGTTCTTCGAGTTTGTCATCAATTTCCTGCTTCCCAGACAAGAAAGAAGGCAGATAGCCAACTATATGGATCTGACTCTGATGTAGTGTCTGTACAGGGGAAAGCAAATCAATTGGCTAGCTTTTACCATCCAACTATTGGACAGAGTTGTGAATGGAACCAAAGAACATGAAATCCCATATGTATTCATTTGGACAGTTGTGCTTGCACATTTTGGGGTTCATGTGAAGAAGGATGAAATGGCGACTGCCAAGGATTATTTTGGGAAGGAAACTTTGCCGACATGTGATTACATTGTCAATGTTCCTGCAGATGAACCCGATTCATCTAGCAAGCAGCCAATCAACAGCAAAGTAAGAACTCTGGTGCAGGAAAGCGAGATCAAGGATATGGGGATCCTTCGTTTGAAATCTCGTGTGATTGAGGTTGAAGCTGAGCGGGATGATCTCAGGGCTGAACTAGCAAAAGAGAAGGAAAAGAACGAGGGTGTTCTTCAGCAGATTCTTTCTCTTCTACAAACCAAGACTACAACCTCCTCTGCACCTTCTCATCCTTAGGTTGTCCAGAGCTACAAAATTACCGAATCTATGACCCAATTCGGGATTCTGTTCTTATTTCAGTGTTTTTAACACTGTTTTGCTCATGGTTTTTGGCTGTTTTTGTTTAAATTGTTTGGTGTTTGATGTTCGTTTCTAATCAATGAATTTTGTTGTTTAGTTATTGACTTGTCTCAATTTCTTATTTAGCTTACATTTATTGGTTTCTTGTGTTGATTAATCATGTTTTGCACCTGCAGTTGCCTCAAATGGCAACGAGTAATAATTAATAAATCTGGTAAGTGTATCATTTTTCACCTTTTCGATGAAGCCAAGAGAGGGAAGATATGTGCTGACTTTTCAAATTTTTTTAAAGTGATATTTATAACCTAAATGAACCTGGTTTCTCTATGATAAATGCTTAAAAACATAAAAAGTGTTTGAAGTGTATACAAGGAGAACCACAGAGTTTGTCATCATCAAAAAGGGGGAATTCGTTGACCCAAGTCACTGCATAGTTTTGAAGATTGGCAAATGTCTGACCAGTTAAACCAGGTCCATCAGAGCACACATACTTGAATTGAATGGCTGGCACAAAAACCGTATATGCATAGGAGATAAATGTGATTTTGAAGTATCAATGAACCAAGAGATTGTCTCCTAATGCGAAAAGGTTACAAACAGATAAAGAGGATAGAAGTTGAATTCAGCAAGGATAGTAACAAAGAAAGGAAGTTGAGTTTAATTCGAACTCTTTCACCCATTTAGAGTTGTACTAGAATTGAACGACAAACTCAACTACAGACTCTATACTTGAAGTATTCCTGCTGAAATTCTTGACGCACAAGTACATAAGTGAATCAAGATCTGAAAGCAAAATTCCCAGTTATTTTGCAAGTAGAACTATTGTGCGATACAAAGGCTACAGATCAGCTAGAAGAACCAGTTCCATCGTTTGTGTATTGAGTCTAGTTGATTGTAGTAGGAGTTTTAATATTGTATCTTTTCAGCTTTCATAGAAGCAATTGTAATAGGTACACATTGTTCAAGTTAGAGTTAACTTGAAGCTTGTAGAAATTAGCTAGAGGCTAGTTGATACGAAGGGATTAGAGTTAGTCCTAGGATTACAAAAGAGTTTATTTTGTAAGTCCGTTTGGCTCAGAATTTTTAGTGAAGACTTTGAGCAAATCCTACTAAGGAATAGGTCGTTGTTATTTTACCTTTTGAGCCAGGTGTTTTCCACATAAAAATCTCTGTGTTTTACTTTACTGCTTTTATTATTCCACGCCAGTAGAAGTTGGAACACAAAGAAGAACCAGGTTTTTCTTGTGAGACAGCACTCGAAAAATTGGGTACCACACATTTAACCTATATTCTTGTGTGGTATTAGACGTCTAAAACAACAAACTATTTTCCGTGCAGGAAATTCATTTTGTACAATTATCAGCTATTTTATAAATTATTTTATTTAATTTAATTGGGTATTTCACAACTAGCCACTTTTATTTCGATTATAGCCTAATTAATCAAGACCCCAACCCAATTAAAATGTCCCAAAGACCCAAGGCCCAATACACTATCCTACCTGACCCAATCGTGTGTTTAATATGGACCGTTGATCAATTTTGATCAACGGCCCAGATTAACTCTTTCCTTAATTAATCCCTAAAGACTACCCCTTTCCCCCTCTCATTTCCCTCTCACTCTCTCCGCCGTTACATCTCTCATCTCTCTCAACTCTCCCTGCTAACCTAAGTTCTCACCTGCCATCGCTTTGCCGGAAACCATGCCGGTCTCACAACCCTCCCAGCCTCATGGCTCTATTCGTACGCAGGGTATCACTGCCTTTAGGTCCTCAAGGGAACTAGAAGGCGGTTCACTCACCTCCCAAGGGTTTTTCATTCCATTCTCAGGCCATTCATTGACGTCCGAGTAAGATTCTAGCATCTCCGGCTAGAATATGGGGCTTCTAGGTCGGTTCTCTTTCTCTTTGGGTTATCTCTATGAAACCCTAAATGTCAACTCTTGATTTTCTTAGATCTGTAAAAGATCTGGACATATTATGAGTTATTTTCACTGTTTCCCTAAAAAGGTTTTCCGATTTTTCAAAATAACTCTTCATCTTTAAGTTAGGGTTCTTAACCCCTTCTTAGAAATTGTTTTCCTTTTGATTTTCAATGTTATTCTATGGTTTTCATCATATTTAAATGCTTATCTAAGTTTCTCTCTTTTTTATCTAAGTTATTATGTTAAAGACCTAAGTTTCTTGGTTTTTCATCTGTCATTTTGTGTCCGTCTTTGAGTATATGTTCGATTAATTTGCATATGTGTTCGTTTCTCATGAATATTCTACGATTCTATGATTTGTACCCTATGTTTGCTTGCTAGGGGTTCTGATTTCAATTATTCCTACTTTTTCTGTGTTTAATCCCAGAGATTTGTGCTAAGTTTCGATTTTCTTTGATTCTACTTTGTTTTGTTCATCCATATTTCTGATTCTTCACTTATTCTGCCTCTATCACGTTTATTCTGTTAATTTAGACTATGCTCTATATTAGCCCTAATTTTTATATGATTTTTACCCTACTCAGCCTCTTGGTGTTCTGATTTTTGGCTATCACTCATAGAGTCATCCTAAATCAGTACTACTTTATATTTGTGAGTCCCTGAAACCTTGTGACTGATTCTTCATTGATCTTGCATGATATTCTCTACTGATTTAACCTTGTGGAAAATCTTTTGACCTTATTCTATGGACAATTATGCTGTTAATTGATTTTGAGCATTTTCCTTAACTAAGATATGCTAATTTCCTGCATGTATCATGTCTTCCCGTTCATTTGGGATATTTTCCTTCGATTAATACTGATTCCCTGTAATTGATACCTCACTCTGGTGATTTCCTTACTGATTTCCTGTATTTTTGTTATTTTTGCCTTATTTTCTATGGTTGATTCTGCTGTCAAACTAATTCATATATATTTCCCTTAAATAGAATTCTGAACTTGGCCTTACTTACATGCTCTATACCTATACTATACTTATGCTACTTCTTTATGTGTTATAATCAGCTTTGTACGATTTCCTTTACTAATTTTATCACCTGCTTATTACCGTTTGAGTATGATCCCTTGATTAAGGGAAGTCTTTATACTAATTTGATTCTTGTTGGCATATATTTCTATAATTACTGTTGAACTATTATTTTTACCTTATTTTGCTACCTTTTTTCGAAATATAAGTACCTTGCTCTTTCATTAGCACAAACACGAACACAAATTGTTCAAAAACTCTCTCACTCTTTTGCACAAAAGTTCTCTTCTTCTCTCTTTTCTTTGGCTACTATACTCTTTGGTTCTTCACTCTGTGTTTGCTCTCTTCTACACTGGTATGTCTTGATTTCAATTTAAGTCTAAAAAACAACATGTTTATTTGCTACTTCAATTCATTCTCTTTCTAGTCTGTTTTTACTTATGATTTTGTTGTTCAACCTGTATCTAGTATGTCTACTTTAATGCTTATTAGAATGTTTTTAAATGTGTCCCCTCCCTTAGACTCATCATGTTTATAAAATGTTACCCCTTTTAGACTCTACTTCAATTATGTTTCTCTGATTACTAGACTTTTTCTGTGGTAAAAAAATTTGTACCCTATGATTACTTGGTTCTGTGTAAGTTTTAAATACATGCTATCTTAATCCCCTGAATCCCCTTAGGATTTCTTTGATTCTGAACCTATGTATGACTCTGCCTACTCAGTTCTTACCCTTATATGCTCTATACTTGTCCCCAATTCCTCATTACCCTATTTGTGGTTGCTGAACTTGTCTTAGTTCTTTGTTCTATGTGTGCTACTGAACCTGTTTTGATCTTGAGATTCGTATGTTGTTTTCTCTGATTGCCCTACTCTTTTCAAACTGTTTCCTCTATTGATTTTTCAAAACTCATTTCAAACCAGTCTTGTTTGTTTAAATTGTTTTCCTACTCAAATATTTTCAAAACTATGTCAGCACTCTCACTCTACTCTTAGACATCTAAGTCCTGCCCCTCGAATGTGTGACTGCTTTGGGATCCCTATGAGATCCCTCTGAACTCTGATGCATTAGAGTTGGACCTTCTACACTGCACTTACTTAACTATGGTTATGAAATATGGGTGTGAGCAATTCTCGGGATCCCTTGAGGTCCTCAGGGAACTCTGACACACCCGGATTATGTGAAAGGCTGTGAAATACCGCCTGGCATTGGAAACTTTGGAAATTTGGGCGTATTGGTAGGCTCTCTATAGTATAACTTCTTATTTTTTCTTATCTATTTATGTAATTCATTCAATAATGGTTTGTAATAATTTATTGTAAACAAATATTGGGGATGGATAGTGAAAAAGGAGAAGGGTAGCTATGCATGTTATATCAAAGGGAAGAAACCATGCTTTTAGGTTTACATTTCTTTTGTGCGCAATAGAATTCATGTTTAGGACTAATACGTGCGAAGCATATCATGTTAGATACCATGCCTCTCAGGTTTCATGTATACTGTTTTCAACATCTCATTTTGGCGCTATTGTTTTTATCACTTAGAAATCCTGTCTCTAGGATAAATGACAGCATTGACACAAACTATGCATATTTTGAGACCATGTCTAATGTTGTAACCTGCTGTGCATTTAGAAATCCTACTAAGGAAACTCTGCAATCATGCTGTGAATTTAGAAATCCTGCTTTTTTTTAAAGGAATTTTGCATATAAATCACTCTGCCTTATATATGTGTATTACATACCATGTATGCGTATTAGTTTAACTATTGATGCATGAAGGAGGATATAAAACAGTTTCACTCTGTTTCCATACAGTTGGCAATTATCCTGTATTTTTGCAACACCTAGAAAAACATGTTTAGGTAAAACAAGTTATAACAGTTTTTCCTTAATAATTCTGGTAACTATTGTACATTATCCCACGCCTAGGCAAGCCTTGGGTGATAAAACTACTAAAACTGGAAACTGCCTCTTTGTGTTAGTTTCTTAATGCTTAACAGACTTAAAATCAGTAGGCAAACTGGTTAGGCCCCTGTTTCTTAGTTATAAAATAAATCTTCATATCTCTGGTGTTCTGATACTCACCTAGATATCATGTCCAGGGATCCTGTTTAATAATACCGCCCTTATTTGTGTTTGAGTCGTGTTGCTTATCTGCATTATATGTGGAGGTAAATCTGAGCCTCTTATTTGGTCCTTCATATTTATTTGTTGAAGTCCTATGTGTTATTGCTTGTCGCCTTAGTAATTTATCCTTTAAACCTTAGGGGTCCGTCTAGAACTGCCTATAGGTAGAGGTCCTAAATTCCTCCAGGGCCATTAAGAAGGGACGGGTAATAGCACCCAATAGAGGTTGTTAATTAAAATTCGCTTAAATAACCTCTAAGGGGTGTGAAAAGGTAGATATGGATATTGTCACGACCCAACATCCTAACTCAGGTCGTGATGGCGCCCAACAGCAGGGTCAGGCAAGCCAACACTTATTTAACTAAGGGTTTTTCCTCATTAAATTACATATTTGCTCATATACCAGGTTATAAGTTATGAAACACAATATCGTAAAGATAATTTATCATTTTTAAACCAAAAGCAGCCATAAGGAGGCTTGAACCAAAAATATATACCGTCCATGATAACTACTATGTGTGTGCCATGAACTAGTGTCACGAGTATCACGGGCATACTAACTGGATATACAAAAGATAAAAATATGCAATTCCCACTTCCTGAAATAAGTAGACGGGAAAATAGGCAAAAGAAACTCCATGGTGCTGCTGAGGATCGTCAGGAGAAGCAGCTCACCGTGAAGTCAGGTGCACTATAATCAATATCTAGCTCCTGGTCTGATAACCAGATGCATCAGCCTCAGAACCTGTACGGTTAATTACAGAAGTGCATCATGAGTACATAATAAATATGTACCCAGTGAGTATCCCGTCTAATCTCGAAGAAGTAGTGACGAGAGGTCGATTTGACACTCACTAAGGTCCTATAGTAGAATATGACAGGATATAATGGAAACGGTAGGCATGTATGACAGTGTACAGCAAATACGTGTAAGGCACTGAAATCCAAGTAAACACCAAAAGTAAATAACAATTCTCACTTTCTTTTCCCCTAAATATCGGTCAAATCAATGTCCATGAAATAGTACCAAATAGTCACGCGCATACAAGGATAAGACAACCGGCCGGAGTCTTAAGGAAATATCTAGACACTGAATAGACGTAAAGCTTTCCCCGCTCTCGGGTGCTGACACATTTATATACAATTACCATAAAGCTTCCCTCGATCGCGAATCATACCTGCGATTCGAGTGTTGACACACTCATATCGATTTATCATAAAGCTACCCACGATCGCGAATCATACCTGTGACTCGTGTGCTGACTCAATTATCTATAATTACTATAAAGCTTCCACGATCGCGAACCATACCTGCGACTTGTGTGCGGACTCAATTATATACAAATACCTTTCAATCCGTCGTGGCGTACGGCCCGATCCCATAGGAGTATCTTTAAATCCGCCGTGGCGTACGGCCTGATCCCATAAGAGTAGGGGAAATCGCACATCGCTCATGGAAAGTAAATTTCGAAGCTGTCACATGCACACACAATATTCATTTCTTTTCATATTACTTTTCCGAAACAATTTCTTTCATTATTACTTCCTGTAAAACCATTCCTTTCATATTATTTTCAGTAAAACAATTCCTTTCTTATTATGTTAAATTTCCATAAACTTCAGAGAAATGAAATTACATATAACAAGGTTTCATAACATATGATTCATTACGAGCAGAAAACAGAGGATGATGTGGGGCCTAACTACCCGGACATAACAATCATAGCCGCTACGTACGGACTCTCGTCACTTGGTACGTACGTAGCTCCCACAAACAATTACACACAGCACATAGAACACCTATGGGGACAATTCTCTCTTACAAGGTTAGAAAGAAGACTCATCTCGTGTCGAATCTACTTCTCGGACCAAGAATGCGCCCGTAACTCCGAACTCTACATCCGAGGACTCGTAACTGGAGTAGAAAAAATCCGTATGATATTCTTGAGAAAGATTGCACCGTACTCCGTTATAAATTGCAAAATCTCACTTTCATTTTGAATTGTTGAAGCCTTGCGTTGCCTTGATATATTCAGATGCATATGAAATGATCCAAATAACATTATGAGGTTCTTTCTAAGAGTCATAAGTCTCTTAAGTTATAGATTTCTTATACATGGGTGTGGGCCCCACTTTCATAATGACTAGCCACCAAAAAGACTCTCTTCATGCCACCTTATTCTATGGTTTTAAGAGTCCTTCTTTGATAAAACTTTGGTTGCCACATTTTTGTAGTTAAAACTTTATCAAAAAATTCCATCAATTAACCACTAATATTATGATTAATTAATAATCTCCCACTATTCAATAATTAACTAATTACCCACATAATTAAGAATTATTTCCACTTACTTAAAATTATACTTATTTTTAATATAATTTATATATATATACTTTATACATTTTACCACCGTAGTCATATGGTAGGTACCTTGTATAGCACTAGTCCATAAATACAGAGTATTTTAATTCGGGCCGTATTTTATTCCAAATGTCAAACCTTTACAAAACTCATCTTTTTTTTTATTTGTTTATCCTCTCACATTCACAAATTTACTTATCCTTTGAAATAGCGTGATACTTATAAATTCAAAATAAATCTCATTTAGGGAAACGGGGTCCGATAACGCAAAACGACCAGTCGGGTCGTTACACTCTCCCCCACTTTAACAGACGTTCGTCCTCGAACGTGCCAAGAACTGATTTTGAGTTATTTGGAATCACTGCTTCACACCTCGTGCACCTACCCGTGCGGCCACAACCAAGTTGAACGCATAAGCTTGATAAAATCTGAAGATATCCCCCTCTTATCCATGCAGCAGTTCTGAACTCAGTTCCAACACCAGAAATTCTCTGCTAGGCTTGTTTTCTAATATATGAACAACGTATCAACCACTACACGAGGCACCAGAACACAACTGCGTACCTTTGCTGGATTAGCACCATTCACCGCATAATCCATCATCTAACCACAATGACACTTTCTGAACCTTAAGAGTCAAAATTCTACGAATCTGATGCTCTCAATACACTTTATAAGATATACACATACATCTTGTTGTAATGCTGATGATACCATCCCAATAGAGGAGATGTGGAGAAATTCTAACCAATTGCAGAGTTAACCAAACATTGAATCCTTCCTCTTGACTAAGACCACCATCTCACTACAAACCGATAAGGGTAATTGCCCTTTAATGCATTCACTTAATCATATGGCACTGATCCCTGATGCAATAACCTCGTCTCACCCAGTATGAACTGTTCAAACCACGAATCATCCCAGACATGACCAACCGTCACATACGATACCACAATGCGCCAATATGCCACAACTCGAACATGATACATAAAGAATTGACTCAGGAAGGGACTACTCAACTCATGCAAGAACAACCATAATAGCAGGGACGAACACTCCACCATCTGCAACAAACTGAACCGAACGCCTCCCAGGCATAAATTCTCAAATAAGCAATGTTGAACTTCCTTATACTTAGTCTAAATTTTCAATCAATCAGGTGACTACATGTCACTCCTATGCAATCTTCCGTGGTCACGCTTCCATGACCTTCCGCGAACTAACAAGTCTGCACATCCATACCGCCGACCATACTAACACTACAAAACACATCAAGAACCCATGACCAGGGCACAAGCCCTTTCCTCCGAATATCGATCTTAGGTGACACTGAAGACTGTCGCGCCCCCCTTTATTCCTCGTGCGGGTTAGGTACGCGGAGATCGGGTTTCATGACATTCTGGACAACTCCTTAAAGGAAAAGGTTTTAAGGAAGAGTTGCCACCTAACGATTTTATGGTGCGTTAGGGCACCTAGAATAATTAACTCATAAACTAGTTTGCATTACCAGAGATTGGGTAAGGGCTTGAGGTTATCCCAAGGGAAAGGTGTTATTCACCCCTCAAGATACACAATTGTGGGTCCCAGCCAAGTAGTTTTGTGAATTTGGACAGTAAACAAGCAAGGCTCACGTAAGAGGGGATTTCAAGTAAATACTGAAATTATTAAAAGAAATTTAAAGAATAGCAAAGTAAAATCATTTGAATAAAAATGTCCTAGGTTTTAAATCAATATGGATCACATCAATGCAATACCCGGTATGTCACGCCTCGAAGATGGGCTACACGTGGTATTAGCGCACCGGTCATCATATCCATATTCTACCCTTCCCACCCCGTTAAGGTATTTAAAATGCTTGTGTCGGTCACAAAGCTTATTACGTGCTATTACTCGTCCCATTCTATAAGTCCTGGAGGGTATTTAGGACTACTAATCCTACAAGGTGAGTACTAGGATGAACCCCTAGGTTTAAAAGGATAAACTTCTAAGCTACATGTAAAACAAATAGGACTACAGATATGGGGAACACATAATGGGCAGCTAAGAGGCTCACATATCCCTCCACGGGTAAACACATATGTAGCACGTCTCAAACACAATCAAAGTCCCAAAATCAGGATTTAAAACAGGAGTTCTAAGTTGGAAAACAATAGGTTTCAGAAGTTTTGGGTTTCTTGAAACTCACTAATAAAGCAGGGGACATAATAGTTTTGAGAAGAGTGATTGATTAAAATCCAGTAATTTAAAACAATACCAGGAATTGAAAAGTGCGTAGCAGTTTAGAAGTCTTTGATAAAAGAGACGAATAATTTTTAGAAAATCAGTAGTCAGAAGTAAAGCAAGATTTTAAATAAAGCGGAGTAATTTCAAATGGGAGTGACTTACTTTGAAATCTAATAATTCACGATAGGACAAGAACCAGTAGGTTAAAAGAGTTTTAACAAAAGAGAATGAGTGCATAATTTTAGAACCCAATAATTTTAAAACAGGACAAGGAGTGAACTCATTCTAAAATCTAGTAGTTCAAAGAAACACTCGGAGCAGGAGTCTAATAAACATCAGCAAAGAGGAAGTGAATGCATGATCATTGATTTGAAAATAGAGCAGGAGTTTTAGGAAAAATAAGGTGAATTTCAAAAAGGGGGAAAAAGAGTGAAGGCAAATAAAATTTCAAGGATTTCAAAAGAGACTAATTAGTTCTAATATCAGCCCAGTGCAAAAAAAGATTAATTGGTTTTAGTGCGTATTAGGCCTAAGGTTTGCCTAGGTGGGTGTAATGACCCGATCGGTCGTTTTGGAAATTTAAGCTCCGTTTGGTGATGTAAGTTCATAAACAGCTCCACATTGTGAATATCGACCTGTGTGCGTGGTTAGATTTAGTTGCCGGATAATCCGGAGTCGAATTAGGGGAGAATTTTCAAATTTTGAAGCTTATGTGAAGGAAGTTGAAAGGAGGTTTGACTTTTGAGTAAACTGCCTCAAAATGAGTTTTGGTTAATGCCAACAGCTTCGTATGATGATTTTGGACTTATGCGTGAGTCCGAAATTGGATTTGGAGGTCCGTAGAACAAATTGAGGTCATTTGGCAGAAGTTAGAATTTCGGTGATTCCGGCCGATAGGTGAAAATTTGATATCAGGCTCGAAATGAAATTCCGGGAGTGGATGTAGGACCGTTGTGTCATTTGGGACTTGTCTGCAAATTTTCACGTCGTTCCGGGTTGATTTGATAGGATTCGACACGAGTTTGGATATTTGAGGTTTTGAAAGTTATAAGTTTGATTTTTGGTTTGATTCGGAGATTCGGGCGTTGTTTTGGGTGTTCCGAGGGTCCGACTGAGTTCGTGTGATGATATGTGACCTATTGGTGTAATTGGTTAAGGTACCGAGGGGCTCGGGATGATTTAAGATGGTTAGCGGGAAGTTTAAAGTTTGGAAAAGGCAGCTGGTGATGCTGTTCTGATGTGGTCGCACCTGCGGATGGGGAACCGCAGGTGCGAGCTTCGCACGTGCGGATCTTTGGGGCGCATGTGCTGTCCCCTCAATAGCGAGCATTGGGCGTAGGTACGGATTGGAGCATAGGTGCGGTTAGAGTTTCACACCTGCGATCGCGTAGGTGCGGTTAAGCTGGTCGCAGGTGCGGAAGTCCTGGCAGATTCATATAAACGAGGGTTAGCCATTTTCTTCATATTTTGAACTTTGGACTTCGGATTTGAGAGCAAATTTTGGGTATTTTCAAGATAATCGAATGGGTAAGTGTTCTTCCACCATAATTAATTATATCTCATGAATTAGTTCTTGTTTTCATCATTTAATTCGTGTTTTGGGTTGAAGAAACTTGGGTTTTCTTTTGAAAGGAAATTTCTAAATTGAAAATTCATGATTTGAATTACCAAATGACATCGGATTTGGATAAATTTAGTATGGGTGAACTCGTATCGGAATGGGTAATAGGAATTTGTAAAATTTGTCGGGTTCTGAGGTGCGAGCCCGGGGGTCGACTTTTGGGTCAATTTTTATAAATTAGTAAAGATTGAAACTTTATCATTTTGAATAGTTCCTTATATGTTTTATGTGCATTTTGAGGTTGTTGTAGTTGACTTGAGCCGTCCGGAGGTCTTCCCGCCCGAGAAGTCCATTTTTGAGTACCGGTTGTTGTCTTTGAGGTAAGTATCTTGCCTAACCTTGTGTGGGGGAACTAACCCTTAGGATTTGAGTCTACTATGTTGATTGTATCCCGAGTACGCGTGGTGACGAGTGCGTACTCGGACTTATTTGCAAATAGGGTGGCCTTTTTAGGATTCCTAGGTTCCTAAAGTGGTAACTGTTATGGTTGAGTTTCCTGGTTGCCAGTTTCATCGTCTCCTGTTTGAATTAGATTTTCTTGCTTTTGACTTCCCCTCTTGCTGATTATTTGATCTTGATTGACTTAACTGAACATCTCCCTTCCTTACCGTATACTATATTTTCTTCACAAGCTGCCTAATTAATTAGAATTAGTATCATCTAGACATATAATTGTTCCCAGGAACTGGAATATATATAGGATTGGTGTCAAGCATGCCCTTGAGTCGTACATGATGATTACATGATTTGCCTTAAATATTACTCAGGTATAGTTGACCGTCACCCATATTGGCGGTATTCCCTTGGTACCTCCCATTATTGAATATTTGCTTAAGCTGAGATCATTCCGTGAAGTAAATTATTAGGCGAGATCGGTTATAGTTGTTTTCCCTTGCCGGGATAATTGGTTCCTTATCTATTGATTTAAATATTGTGAACCGTTGCTATAATTGTTATGTATTCTCCTCGTTACATTGTTTCTTGGTGCTTGGTTTTCCCTTCAGTGGTTACTTTTCATGAGTGAGTTTCTGCCACTATTATGGTTTAAGTTCTCGTGTTGAACTGCTCGTCGTACTCTACATTTTTGCCTTGTTGTTTGTACTGTGCTCTGGTTGCTTTCTCTTTGTTGCGCTGCATAGCATATTTACAGTGGGACTGCGGGCCGAGACATGTGATCTTTCCCCTGCGCTGCATTGCATATTTACAGTGGGACTGCGGGCCGAGACCTGTGATCTTTCCCCTGCGCTGCATTGCATATTTACAGTGGGACTGCGGGCCGAGACCTGTGATCTTTCCCCTGCGTTGCATTGCATATTTACAGTGGGACTACGGGCCGAGACCTGTGATCTTCCCCTTGCGCTGCATTGCATATATACAGTGGTACTGCGGGCCGAGACCTGTGATCTTTCCCCTGTACTGCATAGCATATTTACAGTGGGACTGCGAGCTGAGACCTGTGATATTTCCCCTGTACTGCATAGCATATTTACAGTGGGATTGGGGGCTGAGACCTGTGATCTTTCCCTTGTGCCGCATAGCATATTTACAGTGGGACTGCGCGCCGAGACCTGTGATCTTTCCCCTATACTGCATTGTATATTTACATTGGGACTACGGACTAAGACCTGAGATCTTTTCCTCGGCACTGCATTGCATATTTACATTGGGACTGCGGGCCGAGACCTGAGATCTTTCCCTCTGCATTCCATTTTGACAAGTATACAAATATACACGTATACATATATTGAAATGTATAGCTGAAAGGCAATTATCTCCAAGAAAAGTTATGTCCGAAGGACTGCTATTTTGAATCTATATTTGAAAAGTATTTGTCTTGCGGGAAAATTATATTTGAATGAGCAGTATTTGGGAAAGCATATTTGAACAAATGATATTTGAAAAACAGTATTTGGAAAAGTATATTTGAACATTTCGTATTTTAAGGAACTATGCTTAAAGGTTTCCTCTTTACAAATATATATATATATATATATATATACATTCATAAAAAATTTGTTCAAGAAAGAATTCCCTTCCCTATGTGCAACTCAATTATCATCTTAAGGTTTTCAATATAAAAATCACGATTTAAAGGTTTTCACTCAAACTTTTGACAGCTTTACTGAGTTTATTGGCTAAGGCCTAACGTGAATAAATTGATGCAGTGCTGAGTTGCCAGCGCTCTATCGGGTTATGATTTTCGACATTTGACTTGCGTTCCTTCTATTCTCTTTGCGCATATTTAATTATATGGTTCGTTGACCGTAATTGCTGAATACATTTCCGTATTACCCTATCGTACTGTTAACTTTATCGAAAAATCTTTAGATAAATATTATGTTTTCACCACTATTATAAATATGTCTTTTCACTTATTAGACTAGTGGGTGTCTGGACTAGTCCTCTTCACTACTTCATCGAGGTTAGTCTTGATACTTACTGGGCACCGCTGTGGTGTGCTCATACTACTCTTCTATGCATTTTTGTTTTGCACAGATCCAGGTATTGATTGTTGCTAGATGTGTGGATCTTTGCTGAGGAGACTCAAGGTGAACCTGCTGCTGCGTTTGCAGGCTTCGGAGTCACCTTCTTGTATTCAACTGTACCTATTATTTCTATACAGTTTTACTTAGATTCTTGTCAGAAGGATTCGTAGAGCTTATGACTTGTATTTACCCGGTTTTGGGAAATTGTAAATTCTGTCAAGATTTCATATCGAGACTGTTATATTTCCTTTATTTTTATTGTTGTTCAATGAAACATTAGGCTTACCTAGTCCCTAAGACTAGGTGCCATCACGGTACCCAACGGAGGGAAATTTGGGTCGTGACAGCGAGCGTATACACTGCCTATTCATTTTAAAGGGTGAACATGCAAATTTTAGCCTTGATTTTAAAGACGTGCAGGGTGATACATTTGCAGAAACGTTTCAAACTACTTGATCACATTTTAGCAAGATTATTAGATTAGATACGTAATGACTAGGTGTTTGACAGAGTATAGTTGAAAACACACATGCTGAAAGCAGATTCCTAGAGAACATTATATCTAATGCTCACATGGATACCTAAAACATGGTTTCTAAATGTAGTACTGATGAGAATATAGCAGTAGTAACATTATGGCAATTTCATTACTTTATCAGAGTTGTTAACGGTGAGCAGGGTTTGTGAGATGTCATGAATATAATATATATGCTGAAATAAAAACCTAAGCATAATTTCTAATGCATGAGATGCATGTCCTGAACAGGATGTCTATTGCACACATAGGGAAGTAAACCTCTGGTCATGACTTCTACCCGTTACTATACTAAACATGCATAACCCCCTCCCATATCCACTATCCAGCTCCAATTATTCGTTTACAAATCATTACAAACCAAGAATAATAAATTACATCGCTTAAAGTAAAATAAGAAGTTAATTCTATAGGGAGCTTTCAATCAGGCCCATATCTCCCAACCTCAATCCTTTCGAGTTTCACGGCCTTACATGGTTTGGGTGCGGCAAAGCTCCCTAGGGCCTCGTGGGTCCCTGGCCAATACCAGCACCCAGATACATTGCCAAGATTGAGCATGTGCAGTGTGGAATCATAATTCTCAGTGCGTCAAAGTTCAGAGGGAACTCAAGAGGTTCCCTAACCAATACTTACACTGAGGGGGTGGAACTTAAGTTTCTAGGAATAGCGTGAAGTGCTAGGAGTGAGTTTAAAAAAGGAACAGAGGTTTTGGAAAAGAGTTCAGTTGAAAAACTCTACAACTCAAGAATTATTTTGAAAAAAAAAAGAAAAGCTTTTGAAAATAGTAGTAAGGTCAGAGAAGTAATAGACTAATCAAGCAATCAAAGACAATGGGGATTGGGGACAAATAAGTAACATAATAGGCAGGAGAAGATACATAGATTTGATAAAACATGACTTGAACATAGTTGCAGAAATCAGAGAGGTTCAGGGGATCAGGGGGACAGATAAGTGAAACTAAACAGGATGTTGAGCATCCTAATAGATGCATATAGGAATAGACTGAACATATAAACATTATTAACTCAACCAAAGCATATTAGTCCTATAGAGAAAAGGCGTGGTAAGTACCAATAGTGAAAAACAAGAGATTAATCACATGTTGAACAGCAGAAACACAAGTACAAGAAGATCAGGAATATGATAAACTGAAGCAATAAGAAACACATTGGTTTGGAGCTTGAATCATAATTAGAATATACCAGTGAGAAAGAGTAAGCAGAATTGAAAGAGCAAGACAAAAGAGCACAATGGTTAGCCTTGGCTTATAGCCGGCTAACAGTAACCAAGAGCAAAAGAAGAGAGTAGTAGAGAAAAGAGCTTTGTAAGAAAGACACAATTTTTAACACAGGTCTATGTGTGTCTGTGTTATTGAATAACATAGAGTATTTATAGTTGAAAACAGGTAGCAAAAATAAAGTAAGAATTACAAGGGCATGGTAATAAAAGAAGACAGAATCCAATCAGTGTAAGAAAAAATACACGG
This sequence comes from Nicotiana undulata, assembly GCA_005239495.1. Taxonomy (NCBI): domain Eukaryota; kingdom Viridiplantae; phylum Streptophyta; class Magnoliopsida; order Solanales; family Solanaceae; genus Nicotiana; species Nicotiana undulata. The sequence goes on along the minus strand of ML250907.1, from coordinate 32,586 downwards.
TTCCCTTAAATCAAGGAGTTCTAACTCAGAAAAGGTAAAGACATGTAGTCATACAAGGTAAATGAAAATCAGTACAAGGTTTAAACAAGGAAAGAATCCAAGTCTGTTAAGTAACAGGGGACTCGAAATTAATAAACCAAGAAATCAATACAATCATTCCCTTAACTCAAGGGATTCAAATTCAAATGGTAACACAGATAGGCAAGGTAAAGGATCAGTCAAGACTCAATCAAGGAAAGAATCAGGTTTACTAAGAAATAGGGTAAACAATTAAGACCAAGGTTCAAAATATTTTAATTAAGGCAACGACCAGTAAGAATAAATTACCACAGACGAGTCAATCAATTTGGATAGCAATAAAGGAAGGTCTTTCAATCAAACCTCTAAGTATGGAGTCCAGCATATAATCATATAAGAGTAACAATCGTGTAAATAGACAGGAGTACTCAGACATAGTAGACAGGCAGGTTAAAAGATGCAAGTCGGAACAGCCCTAGTAGTCACAAGCATAAGTGAGGCTAAGGAAGCTCAGTAGCACTCATTCAAACAACATAGTCGCAGAGACTCAAGCAAATAGAAACGAAAAGTCATGCCAGTACACAGACTCACGTATAGAGGTCTAGGAAAATTAGCGTTTTACCATAGGCAAGTTAGAAAGAGGTAAGAACATAGAATCATTTGAGATATGTGAATAGTTTAGACATAAACAAGAAATCACTTTATAACCATTGTAGAAAAACTCAGAGAAACCCTAATTTTAAAAAGTAAGAAGGAAATGTTTAAAGCAGATGGATCTTAAAGATCGAGTAGAGAATAGTGTAAAAGATACAGGAATAAGCTTAAATCGCTAAAAATACCAGAGATTTAAGAGGTTTAGGTCAGAAAAATTAGGGTTTTATAAGAAACCATAGAAAAATAGGAGAACCTGTCGTGAGACCCAAAGGTCATGGTGGTTCTGGCATAGTCGAGTCAAAACCCCACCGGAGAAAGGCCGGAAACAACCCAATCAGGAGCTCCATTAGTGAGTTGGAAAGGTCCAGACCCTCGAAGACTTTAGAGATGAAGTGAACAACAGAGAGGAGGCCTCATGGAGGCTAGTGGTCGAAAGGATGGTGGTTGGAGGAGGCTGGAGAAAGGCGAAGCTTCATCTGAGAAGGAGGTGAACAGAGAAGGTTCTAGAGAGAAGGTAGAGAGAGAGACCAGAGATGGAGAGAGAGTTGGTCTCGAAGAATGAGGGGTCGGGGAGGGGTCGTTTGAGTTAATTTAGGCAAGGATGGATCTGGACCGTTGATCTCATCTGATCAACGGCTCAGATTAAATTAGGGGTTGGGCCGTGTTAGTTTTAGGACTGGGCTGGGGGTGAATTTGGGTTAGAGATCAGGTGGGGTTGGGGTTGTAACTTGGCTAGGTTTTAAATAAATGTGGCTAGTTGTTAAATACCCATAAACAATAGACAGTTAATTAATTAAAATATCTAATAATTGTATAAAAGTGAGATTAAGTTTAAATAGGCCAAATTACAGTAATTAACTAATAATAAGTGTAAAAAATGCATAAGTTTCGCATTAAAATAATACAAAATGCTCAATTGGGCCATAATTGAAAATTTATTGTAATTAAAATTAACGAGACCCAATTGACTAATTTGTGAAATAATCGAATCTTAATGGACAAAAAATGATTTAAAGTAGCATACTAAGCTGGGAAACATTTTTGAAATTATTTATAACATATTTTATGAAATATTAAATAAATAGGAAAATAATTTAATAAAAAATAGGAAAAAATGCTCATTACTACAAAGAGTAATTTTGAAAGATGGTATGCCAGTTTTAAAATAATTTGAGGAAAAATTGGGTATCAATAGCTGCCCCTCTTTACCCGGGAAGGATGAAAGAGTTGTCGGGTAAAGATATGATGGCCAATTTTAACCAGAGTGAAACTGTGGGGTAGAATTAGGTCATACCCTGGCTTCTGAGCTGCCTACATATCCCTGATTTTATAGGAATCAGGTCATATGTAGTTCCGGAATCATCGGCGAAATATACCGATGATGTTTCACAAGAACGGACGCAAGGTGCGAGGTAAGGTAAAGCAGGAAGGTCTTACGGGATTGTATCGGAGAACTGGAGCTGTCCGCTCCTGCCTGGTTGGCTGTTCCGGTCGTATTACCTACAAACAAATAACAAGCATATATCGCGCATAATATAAACATGTTGCAAGTTCCTGTTGGACTATGAATGCTATATTTGGACAATTGAGGATGATGTCCTTGGATCATGATGTCCTGGGCCATGAATCGCTTTGTGCGGGATTCGCAGGCTATGAAATGATGTTCTCGGGCCATGTGGATGGTGCCTTTGAACCATGATGCCTTTGAATAATGATATGCATATTAAATAAAAGAGATCCTCAGGCCATGAAATGATGTTCTCGGGTCATGAAGATGGTGCCTCTGAACGATGACGCCCTTGGACAAGTTGGCGATATTTCAGCCCATGAAAAATGTGGCAGCATGATGCTAACAAGACAGAGCTTAGTCTTGCGAAATTAGGAAGGGCAGAGCTTAGCCCAAACGGAAGCAAAAGTAAGTAACGACCTGAAAAGTGGTTGCTTTGAAAAGTAAATGAGAGGTAGCATGGAACCTCGGAAGGTAGAAAGGTAGCCTTATGCAATGCAGGGAATAAAATGCAAAGGGAGGTAGCGTAGAACCTCGGAAGGCAGAACAATAGCCTTATGCAATGCAAGGAATAAAATGCAAAGGGAGGTAGCGTAGAACCTCTGAAGGCAGAACAATAGCCTTATGCAATGCAGGAAATGAAATGCAGAGGGAGGTAGCGTAGAACCTCGGAAGGCAGAACAATAGCCTTATGCAATGCAGGAAATGAAATGCAGAGGGAGGTAGCGTAGAACCTCGGAAGGCAGAACAATAGCCTTATGCAATGCAGGAAATAAAATGCAAGGGAGGTAGCGTAGAAACTCGGAAGGCAGAATAGTGGCTTATGCAATGTAGGAAATAAAATGCAGGGGAGGTAGCGTAGAACCTCGGAAGACAAAATAATAGCCTTATGCAATACAGGAAAAAAATGCAGGGGAGGTAGCGTAGAACCTCGGAAGGCAGAACAATACCCTTATGCAATGCAGGAAATAAAATGACAGTAAAAGTTCTTAGCTGGTGATGAACTGCGCCGATACGATTGTTGCGAATGAAGTGTTGTTTTGCAATGGTAATAGGCGTCGGCATGTGCGACGAGTTTGTGAACGGGTCTTTGAGAGATATACGTCCTGCGGGGAATAGTGATATGTTTAGGGCTTTCATCGTCTTTGTGCATGCATCCAAAGAAAAATTGTGAGTTCTGTAAAGGGGGAAAAGGTCAGTTCGCATTCCCGCTGGCTTTACTTTGCTTGCTTGCTTGATCATGATATATCATTGGGGTAGCGTTTACTAAACAAGTTGTTCCAAAAATAGGTATGCATGATTTCGAAAAGATATAATATAAGCATATAATTTAAAATATTTTTAGGTGAACCAATGACTGTGACGCGGTTTGACACATTGCAACATTTCCTACCATGGAATTTTGAGGGTCCTCCTCAAAATTCTACCCCGGTTTGGTGGGTGAATACTTCTAGCGGTTGCTTGTGCAGCAATTGGCTTAACTTGCTTCAGAATTTTGAGGGTCCTCCTCAAAATTCTTCCTCAGTTTCCATTCGTAGGGGAAATGAAATTTTTTTAAATTGTGACCGAACCCATAGGGCTGCCTACGTATCCCCTCTTAAATGGGAATCAGGTCAGGCGTAGGTCAATTTACAACATTGAGGAAAGCATAAAGGGTTACACATAGTAGCGCTTGACTGCATCTAAGTTGATTGGTTTTGGCCAAATTTCTCCATCCATTTCTGCGAGTATAAGTGTCCCTCCTGTCAGTACTCTATGAACCATATACGGACCTTGCCAGTTGGGAGAAAATTTCCCTTTGACCTCATCCTCATGTGGAAAGATTTTCTTTAACACTAGTTGCCCCGGTGTGAATTGTCTCAGAACTCTCTTGTTGAAGGCTCTGGTCATCCTGTTCTGATATAATCGGTCATGACAGACTACGTTCATTCTCTTTCCATCTATGAGGGCTAGTTGTTCATAACGGCTCATTACCCATTCTGCGTCGCTTAGCTCAGCTTCTTGTATGATTCTCAGAGATGGAATCTCAACCTCGGCAGGAATAACAGCCTCTGTACCATAAACCAACATGTAAGGAGTTGCCCCAGTTGATGTACGGACTGTGGTGCTATACCCAAACAAAGCAAATGATAATTTATCATGCCATTGCTTATGCTTCTCTATCATATCATTTTCCTCAGTATTTTCTTGATGTTTTTGTTGGCGGCCTCAACAACTCCATTCATCTGAGGTCTGTAAGCTGTGGAGTTCTTGTGTTCGATTTTGTATGTTTCACACATGGCTTTCATCAAGTCACTGTTGAGACTAGATCCATTATCGGTGATGACTGATTCTGGAACTCTAAACCGACAAACAATTCGGTCGCAGACGAAATCGGCCACGACTTTCTTAGTAACCCCTTTGTAGGATGCTGCTTCGACCCATTTTGGTGAAATAATCAATGGCAACCAGAATGAACCTGTGTCTGTTAGAGGCGGCAGGCTCGATTGGTCCAATAACGTCCATGCCCCAGGCGGCGAATGGCCACGGTGAACTTGTTGCATTAAGCTCACTCGGAGGTACCTTTATCTTATCCCCATGTATCAGACATCGGTGGCACTTTCGGTCATACTAGATGCAGTCCGTTTCCATGGTCATCCAGAAATAACCGGCTCGAAGTATCTTCTTTGCCAAAACAAACCCGTTCATATGTGGGCCGCAGGTCCCTGCGTGAATTTCCTCCAATAATTTTGATGCTTCTTTTGCGTCAACACACCTTAATAGTCCCAAATTGGGAGTCCTCCTATAAAGGATTCCTCCGCTATGAAAGAAATTGTTAGATAATCTCCGAAGTGTGCGTTTTTGAGTGGTATTTGCAAGCTCTGGGTATTCTCCTTTTGCTAAATACTCCTTGATATCATGAAACCAGGGATTTCCGTCTGCTTCTCCTTTGACATGGGCACAGTAAGCGGGATGATTGTAGATTTTCACTGGAATAGGATCAATGAAATTCTTATCTGGATGCTGGATCATGGATAACAAAGTAGCCAAAGCATCGGCGAACTCATTCTGGATTCTTGGGACATGCCGAAATTCTACCTTTGTGAATCTCTTTCTCAGCTCCTGTACATGAATTAGATATGGCAATATTTTGGAATTCTTGGTTGCCCATTCTCCTTGTACCTTGTGTACCAGTAAGTCTGAGTCACCAATCACTAACAACTCCTGGACGTTCATGTCGATGGCCATGTTGAGCCCTAAGATGCAGGCCTCATATTCAGCCATATTGTTGGTGCAGGGAAATCTGAGTTTTGCGGATACTGGATAATGCTGACCGGTTTATGATATCAGGACTACCCCAATACCGACCCCTTTAAAGTTTGTTGCTCCATCAAAGAACATCCTCCAGCCGTTGTAGGATTCTGCAATGTCTTCTCCTACGAATGATACCTCTTCATCGGGAAAATATGTTTTTAGTGGTTCGTATTCTCCATCCACAGGATTTTCAACAAGATGATATGCTAGTGTCTGTCCTTTGACAGCCTTTTGAGTTATGTAAATAATGTCAATCTTGCTCAGCAGGATTTGCCACTTGGCTATCTTGCCAGTGGGCATGGGCTTCTAAAAGATGTAATTTAGTGTATCCATCCTAGATATGAGGTATGTGGTGTAGGCACAAAAGTAATGCCTTAGCTTCTGGGCAACCCAAGTCAAAGCACAGCAAGTACGCTCCAATAAAGAATATCGAGCCTCATACGGAGTGAACTTCTTGCTGAGGTAGTAGATTGCTTGCTCCTTCCTTCCTGTTTCAATATGTTGCCCAAGAACGCAACTGAAAGCTCCGTCTAACACTGCAAGGTAGAGTAACAGAGGTATGAATAGCTCAGTTGGTACCAGGACTGGTGGTGTTGAGAGGTACTCCTTGATTTTGTCGAAGGCCTTTTGACAATCTTCTGTGATGACCCAAAAGGTCATCCTAAGTAATTCCAGCTAAATTTGTGTTTCGAGGCCTCGTGTGTGTTTTTGGTTTTGAGCCCCGAGGGCTCGGGTGAGTCTCGGGTAGCTAACGGGGTGCGAAAACTTAGGAAAATCTGGTTTTCTATTGGTTTTCTGGTGTCAGGCCTTTTCTTCAGTGCGATCGCATATGCATCCCTGCGATCGCACAACATCAGATTGGTAGGGGTCCCAGGTGCTCTATGCGATCGCAATGCCAGCTCCGCGATCGCGTAGGGTATTAGTCGAGTCAGTGCGGTCGCGAGGGGGTTGCTGCGATCGCACAGGGTGGGAGCCTTAGGTTCTGCGATCGCGTAGGTCTTCCTGCGATCGCGTAGAGTATCATCGGGTCCTCTTCTGCGATCGCAATTGTTCCTCTGCGATCGCAGAGCACAACTCGTTCAGTGATTTTTTTTATATACCAAAACAGACCCATTACGGATCACTTCCATCTTTCACTCCCCCTTCTTCCTCAAACCCACCCATAGGCGAAAACCAAGCTCCCCAACTGCCATAACTCCATAGGTAAGTGCTCTTGACCTTGTTTCCTCTTAATTTATTCAATTAATCACTAAACTCTAGGCCTAAAAACATGGAAATTAAAGTAGGAATTAAGGATTCTAGGTAAAGTTGGATTTTTAGAATTTTGAGTAATTCAACCTCCATTTGGGGTCGAATCTTAACACAAATCATATATTCTAACTCGTGGGGTTATGAATGATCGGGTTTTGGTCCGAGCCTCGTGTTTGGACCAAGCGGGCCGGGGGTTAAATTTCGAAATCTTAGGAAGAATGCTTTGAAATAAATAATTAGGCTATGGGTTTGATTTATTGAGCCATTATTGATATACTTGGGTTGATTATGTCTAGATAATACCGTTCCGGAGTCGGATTCTAAAGGAAAGGCTGTGATCGAGGCTTGACTTGCAATTTTTGGAGCCGAGGTAAGTGTTTGGCTTAACCTCAGCTTGAGGGATTAGGTATAGAGTCTTATTTGCTATGTGCAACTCATGTCCAACGTATAGGCGTGGTGACGAGTGCCTATGCGTTGCGGTCAAGTATGCCCGTGAGTCAATTGTGATGAAATTTGCTATGTTCTTAATATTCCCCGCACTATGAGTAAATTATGAATTAAAAGTGATACTTGATGTTGTTTCATGACGTGGAGAGTTATTGAGTTATTTGCTCCAGTTGAGGCTTACACTGTTGAAATTGTATTACTGATGCGAGGTTGGTTATAGCTGAGACCCTTGTCGGGCATTTGTGATGTTGTAAATGATGATTTCTCCTTGCCAGGAATATAGAATAGAATTGTATTGAATATTTCCATGCACTTGAGACTTCGTGTTGTTGAATTTCATATTATTGTTGCCTTGTGTTTTATTATTCGTCGCACGAGGGGACATGCCGTGTTGACCGAGTTTTATTATATATATGCACGAGGGGACATTCTGTGCTGAGTGATTGTGAGGTTATGCCACAACTCGAACATGATACATAAAGAATTGACTCAGGAAGGGACTACTCAACTCACGCAAGAACAACCATAATAGCAGGGACGAACACTCCAACATCTGCAACAAACTGAACCGAACGCCTCCCAGGCATAAATTCTCAAATAAGCAATGTTGAACTTCCTTATACTTAGTCTAAATTTTCAATCAATCAGGTGACTACATGTCACTCCTATGCAATCTTCTGTGGTCACGCTTCCATGACCTTCCGCGAACTAACAAGTCTGCACATCCATACCGCCGACCATACTAACACTACAAAACACATCAAGAACCCATGACCAGGGCACAAGCCCCTTCCTCCGAATATCGATCTTAGGTGACACTGAAGACTGTCGCGCCCCCCTTTTTTCCTTGCATGGGTTAGGTACACGGAGATCGGGTTTCATGACATTCTGGACAACTCCTTAAAAGAAAATGTTTTAAGGAAGAGTCACCACCTAACGATTTTATGGTGCGTTAGGGCACCTAGAATAATTAACTCGTAAACTAGTTTGCATTACCAGAGATTGGGTAAGGTCTTGAAGTTATCCCAAGGGTAAGGTGTTAGGCACCCTTCAAGATCCACAATTGTGAGTCCCATCCAAATAGTTTTGTGAATTTTGACAGTAAACAGGCAAGGCTCACATAAGAGGGGATTTCAAGTAAATACTGAAATTATTAAAAGAAATTTAAAGAATAGCAAAGTAAAATCATTTGAATAAAAATGTCCTAGGTTTTAAATCAATATGGATCACATCAATGCAATACCCGGTATGTCACACCTCGAAGAGGGGCTACACGTGGTATTAGCGCACCGGTCATCATATCCATATTCTACCCTTCCTACCCCGTTAAGGTATTTAAAACGCATGTGTCGGTCACGAAGCTTATTGCGTGCTATTACTCATCCCATTCTATTAGTCCTGGAGGGTATTTGGGATTACTAATCCTACAATGTGAGTATTAGGCTGAACCCCTAGGTTTAAAAGGATAAAATTCTAAGGGACATGTAAAACAAATAGGACTACAGATATGGGGAACACATAATGGGCAGCTAAGAGGCTCACAGATCCCTCCACAGGTAAACACATAGATACCACATCTCAAACACAACCAAAGTCCTAAAATCAGGATTTAAAACAGGAGTTCTAAGTTGGAAAACAGTAGGTTTCAGAAGTTTTGGGTTTCTTGAAACTCAGTAATAAAGCAGAGGACATAATAGTTTTGAGAAGAGTGATTGATTAAAATTCGGTAATTTAAACAATACCAAGAATCGAAAAGTGAGTAGCAGTTTAGAAGTCTTTGATAAAAGAGCCGAATAATTTTTAGAAAATCAGTAGTCAAAAGTAAAGCAAGATTTTAAATGAAGCGGAGTAATTTCAAACGGGAGTGACTTACTTTGGAATCTATTAATTCACGATAGGACGAGAACCAGTAGTTTAAAAGAGTTTTAGCAAAAGAGAATGAGTGCATAATTTCAGAACCCAATAATTTTAAAACAGGACAAGGAGTGAACTCATTCTAAAATCCAGTAGTTCAAAGAAACACTCGGAGCAGGAGTCTAATAAACATCAGCAAAGTGGAAGTGAATGCATGATCAGTGATTTGAAAATAGAGCAGGAGTTTTAGGAGTTCTAATATCAGCCAAGTGCAAAAACGATTAATTGGTTTTAGTGCGTATTAGGCCTAAGGTTTGCCTAGGCGGACGTATACACTGCCTATTCATTTTAAATGGTGAACATGCAGATTTTAGCCTTTATTTTAAAGACGTGCAGTGTGATACATTTGCAGAAACGTTTCAAACTTTTTAATTACATTTTAGCGAGATTATTAGATTAGATACGTAATGACTAGGTGTTTGACAGAGTATAGTTGAAAACAGACATGCTAAATGCAGAGTCCTAGAGAACATGATATCTAATGCTCACATGGATACCTAAAGCATGGTTTCTAAATGTAGTACTGATGAGAATGTAGCAGTAGTAACATTATGGCAATTTCATTACTTTATCAGAGTTGTTAACGGTGATCAGGGTTTGTGAGATGTCATGAATATAATATATATGCTGAAATAAAAACCTAAGCATAATGTATAATGCATGAGATGCATGTCCTGAATAGGATGTCTATTGCACACATAGGGAAGTAAACCTCTACTCATGACTTCTACCCGTTACTCTACTAAACATGCATAACCCCCTCCCATATCCACTATTCAGCCCCAATTATTTGTTTACAAATTACTATAAACCAAGAATAATAAATTACATCGCTTAAAGGAAAATAAGAAGCTAATTCTATTGGGAGCCTTCAATCAGGCCCATGTCTCCCAACCTCAATCCTTTCGAGTTTCACAGCCTTACATGGTCTGGGTGAGGCAAAGCTCCCTAGGGCCTCGTGGGTCCCTGGCCAATACCAACACCCAGATACATTTCCAAGATTGAGCATGTGCAGTGTGGAATCACCAATCTCAGTGCGTCAAAGTTCAGAGGGAATTCAAGAGGTTCCCTAACTAATGCGTACACTGAGGGGGTGGAACTTAAGTTTCTAGGAATAGCGTGAAGTGCTAGGAGTGAGTTTATAAAAGGAACAGAGGTTTTGGAAAAGAGTTCAGTTGAAAAACTCTACAACTCAAGAATTATTTTGAAAAAAAAAAGCTTTTGAAAATAGTAGTAAGGTCAGATAAGTAATAAACTAATCAAACAATCAAAGAAAATGGGGATTGGGGACAAATAAGTCACATAATAGGCAGGAGAAGATACATAGATTTGATAAAACTTGACTTGAACATAGTTGCAGAAATCAGAGAGGTTCAGGGCATCAGGGGGACAGATAAGTGAAACTAAACAGGATGTTGAACAGCCTAATAGATGTATATAGGAATAGACTGAACATATAAACATTATTAACTCAGCCAAAGCATATCAGTCCTATAGAGACAAGGCGTGGTAAGCATATTAAAAGAGCAAGACAAAAGAGCACAATGGTTAGCCTTGGCTTATAGCCGGCTAAAAGTAACCAAGAGCAAAAGAAGAGAGTAGTAGAGCAAAGAGCTTTGTAAGAAAGACAGATTTTTTAACACAAGTTTGTGTGTGTCTGTGTTATTGAAAAACATAGAGTATTTGTAGTTGAAAATAGGTAGCAAAAAATAAAGTAAGAATTACAAGGGCATGGTAATAAAAGAAGACGGAATCCAATCAGTGTAAGAAAAAATACACGGTTCCCTTAAATCAAGGAGTTCAAACTCAGAAAAGGTAAAGACATGTAGTCATACAAGGTAAATAAAAATCAGTACAAGGTTTAAACAAGGAAAGAATCCAGGTCTGTTAAGTAACAAGGGACTCAGAATTAATTAACCAAGAAATCAATACAATCATTCCCTTAATTCAAGGGATTCAAATTCAAACGGTAACACAGATAGGCGAGGTAAAGGATCAGTCAAGACTCAATCAAGGAAAGAATCAGGTTTACTAAGCAATAGGGTAAACAATTAAGACCAAGGTTCAAAATATTTTAATTAACGCAACGACCAGTAAGAATAAATTACCACATACGAGTCAATCAATTTGGATAGAAATAAAGGAAGGTCTGTCAATCAAACCTCTAAGTATGGAGTCCAGCATATAATCATATAAGAGTCACAATCGTGTAAATAGACAAGAGTACTCAGACTTAGTAGACAAGCAGGTTAAAAGATGCAAGTCGGAACAACCCTAGTAGTCACAAGCATAAGTGAGGCTAAGCAAGCTCAGTAGCACTCATTCAAACAACATAGTCGTTCATCGGAGAAGGAGGTGAACAGAGAAGGTTCTAGAGAGAAGGTAGAGAGAGAGACCAGAGATGGAGAGAGAGTTGGTCTCGAAGAATGAGGGGTCGGGGACGGGTTGTTTGAGTTAATTTAGGCAAGGATGGATCTGGGTCGTTGATCTCATTTGATCAACGGCTCAAATTAAATTAGGGGTTTGGCCGGGTTAGTTTTAGGACTGGGCAGGGGGTGAATTTTGGTTAGAGATCATGTGGGTTGGGGTTGTAACTTGGCTAGGTTTTAAATAAATGTGGCTAGTTGTTAAATACCCATAAAAAATAGACAGTTAATTAATTAAAATAGCTAATAATTGTATAAAAGTGAGATTAAGTTTAAATAGGCAAAATTACAGTAATTAACTAATATTAAGTGTAAAAAATGCATAAGTTTCGCATTAAAATAATACAAAATGCTCATTTGGGCCATAATTGAAAAATTGTTGTAATTAAAATTAAACGAGACCCAATTGACTGATTTGTGAAATAATCGAATCTTAATGGAAAAAAAATGATTTAAAGTAGCATACTAAGCTGGGAAATATTTTTGAAATTATTTATAACATATTTTATGAAATATTTAAATATTAAATATTAAATAAACAGGAAAATAATTTAATAAAAAATATGAAACAAATAGGAAAAAATGCTCATTATTACAAAGAGTAATTTTGAAAGCTGGTATGCCAGTTTGAAAATAATTTGAGGAAAAATTGGGTATCAACAAAGACCATACCAGCTCACTCTAAACTTTCAATCCCTTTCTCTTGCTCGCCCGAGCTCATGACATCCTTGTTAACACCGAACCGCAATCTCGATTATTACTTCCAGTTACACACTGCTTACTGCACCTAACATGCCAATATGGAATATCATCGGAGTTCCATCATAACTCTTGAACCACTAATAGGGTGAACCCTTCATCACAGAGAAACCTTTTACTTACCTCAATTCATGAGAATCATAACAACACACGAGCGAATTCTCACAATCACAGCACATGCAAATCCTTAAGTAGTGGTCTGAACCACCATAACCTTTCGGGATCCACATGTACTTGACATGCCATAGCACTTGAATGCTTCCAATGAAATCTATTGCGACGGCCGACACGCCACACACACATCGGCACTAACCATACACATGCTCAATCACACCGAAGGAAATGATCACTGTCGTACATGTGCCATTTCAACCATGGCTAACCAATCTATCTTCTTTTAATCATCTCAATTGCCTCAGAGATAGTAGTAACTTCCTTCAACTCATAGCAAACTCATCGCTCACTCATCCCGAGTGAACTTGATTCACGAGATCATGCTGCCTATATTCCGCAACCTGTCTCACACTTTCTTGAAAATCTTTCTACAACCCAACCGCAGATGGTGGAACTCCCCCACTTAGCGCGAAGCTACTTCTTGCACCATTCTAGACACTGCTAAGATCCTTTCTCCTCTGTTAACAAAATCTTGCTCAACCAATCTGTCAAATTCTTATAAATTCTACTGCTAGCATCCCATTAATACTCAAATTCTCTAGCATCCTTCACATATTCGGCCTCCTACCGAATCTCACTAGAATCCCTTGAGAAACTTTTCCAATCACACAATCGGTAACCTACTCATAGGGGATAACCCACCTGTGGAATTCACCAACTGACACTTTCCAACAATGTTGTGGTGCATACCGTCTGCAACATCAATACTTCACCCTAAGCTTGTTCTCATTCACCAACCTTACCCGTCCTTTCTCTTCTCATGGACACCTACTAAATGCGCTACAACATCTTCAAATTCACCGCCATATAGCATCATTCCTAACCACTCTTCCCTGTTGCATCCAACCTTCCGCCGATAATGAACAGTTAAGATTAAGCTCGGGGACCTAATCCCTGTCCACTAAAATTCTCAATCCACTCCAACTCCTCCTCAAGGTAGGCAGTCGTCTTACCACTGAACTCATAGGCTACACTACCACTCTCCCACTTAGTTAAACTCATTCCTTTAAGAAACTACCCGACTTCCGTCTCTGACGCTTGGCATCTAGAGATTTAGCCTCCACCTGATACTTCTCATATGTCTCCCTTCATCGCATGCTTCTCAATTGCAGCCTCAATGCAATATCATCCTCGGTGGCTCTTGAACCAGCAGATCACCATGACTTCAAACTCCCCGAAGATCGTCTTTCTCGAGCTGCCTTTATTAGAAGTAACTATTCAATTCTGAACCACTACACACCACGATCTCTGGGAATTGCTTCTTCAAGACTCTAACCCAATGCAACCAAAGAGCTATAACACCGGCGAACTTAACGCATGTTATTCAATCAAACAATGATACCACAATACAGGTGAATACTCCACCTTGCTCATTAACACCAAGTCTTACTACCTTATCAACCTGAACTAGATCGTTCATAGTCCAAATGCCTTTCCTCTGGCGGAACTCAAATACTGAAATCTCAAAACCCACTCTTAGAAGACCTCCCTTCGAGCCATTCATCACCCCGAAATATGGGCAAGCATTTTACCATCATAACAACGTCGTTCCATAACCGACCATAAGCATCTTAACATCCTGAACATAGTCTCAAGGCTCCCAGACACACAGCTACTGATCTGGAACAACATAATATCCATTTGCAGGGCGATAGCAACAACCCAATTAACTATGTACGGAAACATCACGCAACATATCTGTAGCACCATTAAAACTCCTCAAATTCCTGATTCATAACAAGCGCTTTGCGACGCGTAAGATTGAGTAGGAAGAAACATAGGCATAGGCCTTAAGGGAATCAAATTGCACGACGAGGAATCAAGAAAGAAAGTACTCCTACAGCCCCGTAGCCTCTCGAAGATAAGTACAGATGTCTCTGTACCGATCCGCAAGACTCTACTAGACTTGCCCATGACTCGTGAGACTTACGTGAACCTAGAGCTCTTATACCACCTTGTCACGACCAAACATCCTAACTCAGGTCGTAATGGCGCCAAACAACAAGGTCAGGCAAGCCAACACTTATTTACCTAAGGGTGCTTCCTCATTAAATTACATATTTCCTCATATACTAGGTTACAAGTTATGAAACATAATATCAAAAAGATAATTTATAATTTTTAAACCAAAAGAAGCCCTAACGAGGCTTGAACCAAAAATATATACAGTCCATGATAACTACTACGTGTGTGCCAGGAACTAGTGTCATGAGTATCACGGGCATACTAACTGGATATACAAAAGATAAAAATATGCAATTCCCACTGTCTGAAAAAAGTAGACGGGAAAATAGGCAAAAGAAACTCCATGGTGCTGCTGAGGATCATCAGGAGAAGCAGCTCACCGTGAATTCAGGTCCACTATAATCAATATCTAGCTACTGGTCTGATAACGAGATGCATCACCCTCAGAACCTGTAAAGTTAAGTACAGAAGTGCAGCATGAGTACATAAATAAATATGTACCCAGTGAGTATCCCGTCTAATCTCGAAGAAGTAGTGACGAGAGGTAGATTTGACACTCACTAAGGTCCAATAGTAGAATATGACAGGATATAATGGAAACGGTAGGCATGTATGACAGTGTACAACAAATACGTGTAAGGCACCGAAATCAAAGTAAACACCAAAAGTAAATAACAATTCTCACTTTCTTTTTCCCTAAATATCGGTCAAATCAATGTCCATGAAACAATACAAAATAATCACGCGCACACAAGGATAAGACAACCGGCCGGAGTCGTAAGGAAATATCTAGACACTGAATAGACGTAAAGCTTCCCCCGCTGGCGAATCATACCTGTGACTCGGGTGCTGACACATTTATATACAATTACCATAAAGCTTCCCTCGATCGCGAATCATACCTGCGATTCGAGTACTGACACACTTATATCGATTTATCATAAAGCTCCCCACGATCGCGAATCATACCTGCGACTCGTGTACTGACTCAATTATATATAATTACTATAAAGCTTCCCACGATCGCGAATCATACCGGCGACTGACTCAATTATATACAAATACCTTTCAATCCGCCGTGGCGTACGGCCCGATCCCATAGGAGTATATTTAAATTCGCTGTGGCGTACGGCCCGATCGCATAAGAGTAGGGAAAATCACACATCGCTCGCGGAAAGTAAATTGCGAAGCGGTCACATGCACACACAATATTCATTTCTTTTCATATTACTTTCCCGAAACAATTTCTTTCATTATTACTTCCCGTAAAACCATTCCTTTCATATTATTTTCAGTAAAACAATTCCTTTCTTATTATGTTAAATTTCCATAACCTTCAGAGAAATGAAATTACATATAACAAGGTTTCATAACATATGATTCATCACGAGCAGAAAACAGAGCATGATGTGGGGCCTAACTACCCGAACATAACAATCATAGCCGCTACGTACGGACTCTCGTCACTTGGTACGTACGTAGCCCCCACAAACAATTACACACAATACATAGAACACCTATGGGGATAATTCCCTCTTACAAGATTAGAAAGGAGATTCACCTCGTGTCGAATCTACTTCTCGGACCAAGAATGCGCCCGCAACTTCGAACTCTACACCCGAGGACTCGTAATTGGAGTAGGAAAAATCCGTATGATATTCTTGAGAAAGATTGCACCATACTCCGTTATAAATTGCAAAATCGCACTTTCATTTTGAAATGTTGAAGCCTTGCGTTGCCTTGATATATTCAGATGCATATGAAATGATCCAAATAACATTATGAGGTTCTTTCTAATAGTCATAAGTCTCTTAAGTTATAGATTTCTTATACATGGGTGTGGTCCCCACTTTCATAATGACTAGCCACCAAAAAGATTCTCTTCATGCCACCTTATTCTATGGTTTTAAGAGTCATTATTTGATAAAACTTTGGCTGCCACGTTTTTGTAGTTAAAGCTTTATCCAAAATTCCATCAATTAACAACTAATATTATGATTAATTAATAATCTCCCACTATTCAATAATTAACTAATTACCCACATAATTAAGAATTATTTCCACTTACTTAAAATTATACTTATTTTTAATATACTTTATATATATATACTTTATACATTATACCACCATAGTCATATGGTAGGTACCTTGTATAACACTAGTCCATAAATACCGAGTATTTTAGTTCGGGCCATATTTTATTCCAAAATGTCAAACCTTGACAAAACTCATCTTTTTTTTTATTTGCTTACCCTCTCACATTCACAAATTTACTTATCCCTTTGAAATAGCGTGATACTTATAAATTCAAAATAAATCTCATTTAGGAAAACGGGGTCCGATAACGCAAAACGACCGGTCGGGTCGTTATAGATATGATGACCGGTGCGCTAATGGCACGTGTAGCCCCTCTTCTGAGGAGTGATTACCAGGCATTGTACCGATGTGATCCTATAGGATAAAAAACTTAGGACTCCCCCCAATCCTTTACATATGTTTCTAGACTATAAATCTTTCAAAAACCTTATCCTTAGGCTTTAACCTTTTCAAGTGTGCTTAGACTGCAAACTATTTCAAATCCCTTACTTGTTTAAACTTTAATTGTTTATTTGCTACTTGCTTAAAGTCACAAAATTATTTGGCCGGGAACCACAGTTGTGGACTCTGAGGGGTGCCCAACACCTTTCCCTTGGAGTAACTTCAAGCCCTTACCCTATCCCTGGTTATCCAAATTCGTGTTTGTAAATGACCCTTAGCAGGTACCCTAACGCACCTTAATCCGTTAGGTGGCGACTCTCCGATTCCTTGTATAGCCTTTTCCCAAAAGGAAACGAGTTGTCACAATAATGTTAAGAACCCTGACCGATCCGAAAGGAGGAGTTAAAAAGGGGGCGCGACAGCATGGCGACTCTGCTGGGGATTTCTAGGCTTTTACCATTTCAAACTACTTTGTGAATTTGAACCTCTTCCCTTTCCCTTTATGTGCAATTAATTTTTTATTTCCTTCAAGTATTTTTCTCAAAAGCAAACTAACACGTTTCTTTTTCCCTTTGTAATCGCTTTTTCAATTACAATTGTTGTATTTACTGCTTTCACAACGTGCAAATACATGACTACATGCCTTTAACTACTTATTTACTGCATAATCATGCTCAACATCATACTCCACTCATGCCAATACAAATCCTGTAGAAACGCTTGATGAGTGGTTGTGCCTTTCCTATTATATATCACCCCTAAATTCAGAAAGACTTATTTGTGGTAAAACTAGTCGATCAGCGGTGCAGTCGACGGTTCCGTGCCTTTCCCCTTGAGTTGTTCGCTTAAGGGTACCAGTCTAAAACCCCATAGAAACCTTATTATGTTATATTGTACATGCATCATGGTCAAACCTAGCTGGGTTGGTATGTTGTCCGCACAATAACCCTTGAAGACAACCTTGTCCAAAGTCCACCAGGATTTCATGATCCCAACAGGCATCATCACGCTTTGTGCATTTATTTGGAGAACTAAATGCTTGTATGCTAATCGTAATGTGTAAATTGTCGAATTTGCTGGGGGGTAAGGGCCTAACTATGTTTGTCTGAGGCACGAGGTCCCTAGATTCGGAATGGTCAGCAATATCCACCCAAAGCTCCTAAACTGGTGGGAGGATCTTCACTCTAGCAATAAGAAACTTGTCAAGAAATACTTGGGTAACTTACTGTCTCTCCTAGATATCCAACCCAACAACATGTTAATCGAGGTTTCCGCAATAGTCTGGGATAGCGAAAGAGTCGTCTTACTCTTTAGGGACATTGAGATGATATCGTTGCTAGAGGAAATAGGCGGACTAACTGGGTTAGTCTGGGAAACCCCTGGACTATTGGTGCCTGAGAACCGCACAGGAAAGGGTTTTCATAAAATGATGGGACTAAAGAAGAACATTGAGTTATAATGCTTGAAGCAGTCATACATACCATTCAAGTACTTATATGAAAGGTACGGTCACAGCAAATCATATCGTACCTACCATGACGAATTTGCCCTTACATCTCTGGGACACATTCATTGTAGGGTATTTGTCTTCATTATTTTCTTCCTGGGGTTGATCGTGTTTCCAACAAAGAAGGAAAGGATTCACACTAGGTTATCCATGGTAACCAAGACCTTGATGGAAGGAATTGACGGTCAAATTTTAAGCATTGTCCCAATGATCATAGCAGACATTTACCGAGCTCTAGAACGTTGTCAAAGAGGAGCTAAACACTTCGAGGGTTGCAACTTATTACTATAATTGTGGCTCTTCGAACATCTCCAAAATGGTCAGTACTAGCAGGAATTTCCGCGAATGGCGTGGAACGATCACATTGCCTTCCATCACCCTAAGCGGATGACATACATTCCCGATAGGTTTGCTCAGCCAGAGACTGCCAAGGAATGGGTAGAGTTCTTTGATATTATAATTGAGGAACAGATACAGTGGATGTTCGAGTGGTTTCCAACATACGAATTCATCGTCAGGTACAGGGATGCACCACACCTGGTATTAATCGGGATGAGAGGAATATATTCTTACGTTCCTCTCTGGGTTATGAGACAAGCACGCAGAAAGCAAATTGTACCAAGGGTCGACAAGATAAGCCATTTCCGAGCTGACTTTCAGGATGATGATATACCCTACAAGTGCCAAGACCAACATATGTGTCACTGCAAGATCATAATGGAAAAGAACACAATTGAACCAGACTGCGCACCTTTCTACTCGGGATAGTTAGAAGACGACTTGGATGGGTTAATCAGGCCAGAGACCGGCCGAGGTCACAGGATCATAGATGAGAGTGTCGAGGCTCAGGTCAAGTACAATCGGATGTGCAAGAGGATTCATGAGTGCGAAGGTGAGCACTGTGAGATACATGAAACCAACAAGAGATTGATTGAAGAATGAAAAGACATGGTCTTCCGTTCCAACAAGAAGCTAGAATACTTGGAGCGAGGCATAATCGAGCTGGAAGGTAAGATCATCATGAGGGTTGAAGACTGTCAGAAAGCTGAGGGAAATGAAGGTGGACATCTAGCTAGAGCATACCTGCTGCTAGGACTGCGCGAGCTGGGGAACCTGTTCGATGGAATTAAGGATGCCGAATCTGGGGAAGGTCTTTCTGCGACCAAGTAGGATAGGATGTCCTTTTTTGTTTTATCAATGTAATAAGGCCCAGGGCCATTAGTGACTTTATTTCTTGCTTATTATTTTAGTGTCGTTTTGGGTTCGTCTATTTTTACATTAATGAAATGAGGCATTCGCATCCAAGTTCTCCAAATAAATTTGTCGCTAGGCCTACCTCGGTCACAACTAGGCTCCCAAATTTGGACGCGTTTTATATTCCGGCACTATGTGTTTAAATACTGCAATACTTTTCATAATCCTCACTGACTTGGCTATCTTTTGTTTTTGTTTTTGTTTTCTTTCTTTTGATTATTCCCCTCTCCAAAGGTTGGTTCGTGCATTATAGCATCATCATCATATAATACAACATCCAGGGGCCCTCCACCTTTTACTCCTCCTAGTCCACCTAAAGGAAAAAAGCAAAGGCAAAGGGAAAATGGAAGATTTGAGCAATATTGGGAAAGACAACACAATGCCATTTGAACGAACAGAAGCTGCTGATGGCCAGGGTATTCAGGTTTAGAACGAGGCTATGACACAACTCGAACAAAGGTTGTTGAAACTCTAAGGGGAGCTTGAGCAGGTCCAAAATTTGGCAAATGTATCCTTCACCCTCAGTGTTCCAGATGTCAACCATCCAAACACCCAAAATCCCATACTTCCACATAATACCCAAAACAAACAGAATCCTTCCACAACCCATCACCACACCACTCCACCAAAGAATCAAACTCTTCACCACAATACAATGCTTGCCACACTCCAAGAAATACTCCATTACCCATCCCCGAGCCACAAAACTCCACAAATGACCACCTTTACACCCAGGCACCAGGCCATCACAACAACCCCATCTACGTGGAGACTTTGCCACACTCCACTTAACCCATTTCATACACGCCTGAACCTAGTGAAAAGGATCTGCTTATCAATAATTTGGCTAAAGAACTTAAGAAGCTGACTAGCCGAGTGCAAGGTGTTGAGGGAAGCAAGGGAGTTGAAGGGCTGAACTACGAAGATCTCTGCATACGGCCCGATGTCGAACTGCCTGAGGGGTACAAACCTCCTAAGTTCGAGATGTTCGACGGTACAGGTGATCCAAGGGTCCATTTGAGGACTTACTGTGATAAATTGGTAGGAGTGGGAAAAGACGAGAAGATTCGCATGAAGCTATTTATAAGGAGCTTGACAGGGGATGCTCTGTCTTGGTACATCAGCCAAGATCCTAAGGAGTGGTCCAACTGGGTGAACATGGCATCAGACTTCATGGACCGGTTCAGGTTCAATACGGAGAATTCTCCGAATGTGCTCTATATTCAAAATCTTACAAAGAAGCCCGCAAAAACTTTTCGCGAGTATGCTACTCGCTGGAGATCTAAAGAAGCTAAGGTCAAACCCTCCCTAGATGAAGAACAGATGAACAAATTCTTTGTCCGAGCACAAGACCCACAATATTATGAGCGGCTGATAGTAATTGAGAACCACAAATTCTCTGACATTATCAAGTTGGGTGAGAGAATTGAGGAAGGGATCAAAAGCGGAATGGTTACAAATTTTGAAGCATTTCAGGTTACGAACAAGGCCTTGCAATCTGGAGGTGTGTCCAAGAAAAGAGATGTGAGAGCCGTAATGGTTGCACATAGGAGTAAATCCTCGCTGAAATACCAAACCTACCAAACACCCATACTCATATCAACCAGCACCAACATACCAAGCACCCTCGCCCCCATACCAGTCATCACCTCCACCAACATATTAGTCATCTCCCCACCTACTTATCAGCCACAATCTCCCAGATATTCCCAACCAGCTCAATTTTACCATACCTACAACTCTCAACAATCTCACTTCCAATCTCCCCCTACTTGACAAAACTTCCCGAGACCTCGACCCAATTTTGATCGCAGGCCTCCTAAATAATACACTTCCATCGCTGAGCCTATGGATCAACTATATGAAAGACTGAAAGCTGCTGGTTATGTCACTCTTATCCCTGCTGTAACCTTTGAGAACCCCTCTCAATGGGTTAATCCAAATAAGACATATGCATATCATTCTGACATGAAGGGACACACGATCGATAAATTCCGCTCACTGAAAGACAAGATACAATCTCTGATTGATAATAAGGTCATTCTAGCAAAGGAATCTACTCCCAATGTCCGCAACAATCCGCTCCCGGACCACAAGGGTGGAGGATTCAACATGATTGAGATAGAAGAAGATTGGGACCCAGAAGGGTCGATCGGGTTGATCATAGAAGGCGATGACCCAAAGAAGCCAGCAGTCACTCTTAATCCCATCATAGTACAAATTCAACCATCCGGATTTGTTAAGGTAATGGCGTCAGCCCCACTTGAGTTTGAAGCAACACCGCCTGCAGACGCACCTGTGCCATTCGAGGTTGAAGTTATGCCACCTGCTAAGGCACCCGTCCCATTCGAAGTGAAAGTAGTTGCACCAATCACAGTGGCGGTGTCAACCACGCCAACCTTTTTCACAAATGCTATACCATGGGATTATGTAGTTGAGGCAAGAAGGAAAGGCAAAATCAAGATAAAAGAAGCTACCACTGCACAAGGAATGACAGGGACTGGCAGGGTCTATACACGTGAACACTTGACAGAGTCCAGCAAATAGGCTTCCAACAGGCCACCCATCGTTTAGACAAGCCCATACGATCTCTGGAGGAAGGTGCAGGCCAAAGAATACTCATTTCATTAATCAGTTGAACAAAACCCCAGCCCAGATATCCATTCTGTCATTACTGTAGAATTCAGAGACGTACAAAAATGCTTTGATGAAAGTGTTGAACGAAGCATATGTGCCAAATAACATCACCTGCGAGGAAATGGCCAATATGGTGGGTCAGGTATTGGAAAGTCATAAGATCACCTTCCACGAGGACGAGCTGCCACCTGAAGGGTTAAGTCATAATAAAGCACTGCACATCACCGTGCAATGTGAGGATTACTTCATCACTAGGATTCTGATTAACGAGGGATCCAACCTCAACATCTGTCCATTGACAACGCTCAAGAAATTGGGCAAGGGGCTCTACAAAATAAAAGAAGGGTCGATGAATGTGAAAGCTTTTGATGGTTCTCAAAGGTCCACCATCGGTGAGATCAGTCTTTGTTTGCAAATGGGACCTACGTGGTTCGAAGTTGATTTTCAGGTGATAGACATATCAACGTCTTACAACCTGTTATTAGGATGACCATGGATACATGTTGGTGAGGCCATGACATCGACATTATATCAGGCAGTAAAATTTGAATGGAACCACCAGGAAGTGATCATCCATGGGGACGGAAGCAATCCTATCTATAGACGCCAAACCATCCCGGTTGTTGAAGGTAGAAGAAGGCTGGGTGGAGAAACCTACCACCATATTGAACGAGTCAACGCAATAGACAAAGACAAGTGGTGGGACAGTAAGATTGCAAGCATACTGAACTGGAATGGGTACGAGCGTGGCAAAGCATTCGGTAAGAATCTTCAGGGGATTTCCAAGCCAATACAGTTGAAGTGCCATGGAACCACTTTTGGTCTGGGATACAAGTATACATGGCAAGAGTACAAGAACTGGTCACCACCATGGCGCGGTCCTTATTACCCATTGGAACAGCCGATACCGCATCTGGAGCATACCTTTCAGCAGGGCAATATTATGTGGGGGTCAGATAAAGAAGAAGCACTAGCAGCCCTGAAGAACTTATTCCTGGAAGATGATGACATGGACTGTTGCGTCACTGTTGAGGAGGAGGAGGAGGAAGGCCCTTCCATTCAAGCCGTGAGCAAAGGATCATCCCTTAAGAATTGGACTATCAGAACAGCCAGGGCCCGACGAGTCCCGGGGTAGCAAGGCTGAACAAGCATTGTTTATTGTTTGTTTGCTATATGATTTCATTTCTACAATAAGATCTTCAATGTTCTAAAAGAACATTTACTCAATTTATCAAAAGAACTTTTATGTTTTTATGAATCAATATTTATTATTATCATTTTTTCTCTCATTACTTTATATATACAACATTACTATTACTTGTCTTGATTAACCAATGACTGTGACATGCAACGAGACAACGCAACAAAAGGATAGTGGTTCAAAAAAAGAGGATGATAGCATACCTGATGAAATTGCCAAGGAGTTTGAGAATTTTGAGAACAGACCTAAGTCTAACCTGGGCGAGACTGAGGTCGTCAACTTGGGAGATTGAGAAATTGTCTAAGAGACTCGCATCAGCATTCATTTGTCACCATCGGAGAAAGAGGAATATACACAGAGCTTGAAAGAGTATGAAGATATATTTTCATGGTCGTACGACGACATGACTGGTCTGAGTACATCCATTGTGGCTCATAAATACCAACCAATCCAATGTGCCCGCCGGTAAAGCAAAAGCTCAGATAATTCAAGCTTGACATGAGTTTGAAAATCAAGGAGGACGTTACCAAGGAAATCAACACCAAGGTTCTCAGGGTAGTTGAGTATCCGACATGGTTAGACAACATCGTGCTAGTGCCCAAGAAGTATGGGAAGGTCAGAGTTTGTGTCAACTACCGGGATCTTAACCGGGCAAGTCCGAAGGATGATTTCCCATTACCAAACATACACATTTTGATTCACAATTGCGCCAAGCATGAACTTCAGTCGTTCATGGATTTCTTCGCCGGTTACCATCAGATTTGGATGGATGAGGAAGATGCTGAGAAAACGGCTTTCATTACGCCGTGGGGAGTATACTACTACAAGATGATGTTATTCGGCCTAAAGAATGTTGGGGCCACCTACATGAGGGCTATGATATCTTCCACGATATGATACACAAAGAGATCGAGGTATATGTGGATGATGTCATTATCAAGTCCAAGAAAGCCACCGACCACATAGCAGATCTGAGGAAGTTGTTGAATAGGTTGCGGAAATACAATATGAAACTAAACCCCGCAAAGTGTGCATTCGGGGTTCCTGCAGGGAAATTGCTCGGGTTCATCATTAGCCGTCGAGGGATAGAATTGAATCCGTCAAAGGTCAAGTCCATCCAATAGTTACCACCGCTGAGGAACAAGAAAGATGTGATGAGTTTCCTAGGCCGCCTTAACTACATCAGTCGGTTCATAGCTCAATCCATGGTCATATGTGAACTAATCTTCAAGATACTGAAGAAAGATGCTGCGACAAAATGGACCGAGGATTGTCAAAAGGCCTTCGACAGAATTAAGGAGTACTTGTCAACACCGCCAGTCTTGGTACCGCCAGAGCCAGGTAGACCCTTTCTACTCTACCTCGAAGTGTTAGATGGAGCTTTTGGCTGCGTTCTGGGGCAGCACGACGAGACGAGGAGAAAAGAGCAGGCCATTTATTATCTAAGTAAGAAGTTAACTCCATACGAGGCTCGGTATTCGCTGTTAGAACATACATGTTGTGCTCTAACATGGGTAGAACAGAAGCTGAGGCATTACTTCTGTGCCTACACAACATATCGCATATCAAGGATGGATCCTTCGAAGTACATCTTTTAGAAGCACATGCCCATTAGCAAGCTGGCCAAGTGGAAAATCCTGCTGGGTGAGTTCTACATTGTCTAGTGACTTAGAAAGCAATCAAGGGACAAGAATTGGCAGACCATCTTGCTGAGAACCCTGTGGGCGTAGAATACGAACCCCTGAAAACATATTTTCCTGATGAAGAAGTGTCATTCATAGGAGAAGACATTGGGGTCGTCCTGGTATCAGAAAACCGGTCAACATTATCCGGTATCCGCTAAACTTTGATTCCCCTACACCAACAATATGGCGGAATATGAAGCCTGCATCTTAGGGCTCAACATGGCCATTGACATGAGTGCTCAGGAACTACTAGTAGTTGGTGACTCAGACTTGCTAATACACCAAGTACAAGGAGAATGTGCTACTAAGAATTCCAAGATAATGTCGTATCTGCACCACATGCAAGAATTGAGAAAGAGGTTCACGAAGACAGAATTTTGGCACGTCCCCAGAATTCAGAACGAGTTAGCTGATGCATTAGCCACTCTAGCATCCATGATACAGTACCCAGATAAGAACTTCATCGACCCTATTCCAGTGAAGATCCATAGCCAGCCGGCCTACTATGCCCATGTTGAAGAGCAAGCAGACAGAAAACCATGGTTCCACGATATCAAAGTGTATTTGGCAAAGGGAGAGTACCCAGAGCTGGCAAATCACGTTCAGAAACGCACGCTTCAGAGATTTTCCAACAACTTCTTTCATAGTGGAGGAATCCTGTACCGGAGAACTTTTGACTTGGGACTACTGAGATGTGTCGACGCAAAGAAAGCTTCTAAACTACTGGAAGAGATACATGCTGGGACCTGTGGCCCACATATGAATGGTTTTCTCTTGTCTTAGAAGATACTCGGGGCCGGTTACTTCTGGATGACCATAGAAACAGGCTGCATCCAGTATGTCCGAAAATGCTACCGTTGTCAGGTGCATGCAGATATGATAAACAGTGGCACAAAAATTTATCATTTGCTTTGCTGGGCTACCGCACCACAGTCCGTACATCAACTAGGGAAACTCCTTACTCGTTGGTTTACGGTACAAAAGTTTTATTCCTGCTGAAGTGGAGATCCCTTTGTTAAGAATCATACAAGAAGCTGAACTCAGCGATGTAGAATAGATCAAGAGTCATTATGAGAAACTAGCCCTTATAGACGGAAAAAGGATGAATGCGGTATGTCATTGACAACTTTATCAGAACAAAATGACCAGAGATTTCAACAAAAAAGTCAAGCCGAGACAGTTCACACCAGGGCAACTAGTGTTAACGAAGATCTTTCCACATCAAGATGAAGCCAAAGGAAAATTATCTCCGAACTGGCAAGGTCCATACATGGTTCACCGAGTATTGACAAGAGGAGCGCTTATACTTGCAGAAATAGACGGAGAAGTATGGTCAAAGCCAGTCAATTCAGACGCAGTCAAACGCTATTATGTGTAATACCTTATGTTTTTCCCAAATGATGTAAACTGAACTACGTCTGACCTGATTCCCATTTAAGAAGGGATACGTAGGCAGCCCTATGGGTTCGGTAACAATTCAATAAAAAATCATTTTTCCCTGCAATTGGAAACTGCGGCAAAATTTTGAGGAGGACCCTCAAAATTCCGAAGCAAGTTCAGCCAATCGCCGTATGTACAACAGTCAGAGTTTCCAACCCATCAAACTGGGGCAGAATTTCGATGAGGACCCTCAAAATTCTGTAGCATGAGAGGTTGCAATGTCTTGGACCATGTCACGATCGTTGGTTCATCTAAATTTATTTTAAAATACATGTTCATACTATATCTTTACAAAATCATGCATACTTACTCTTGAAGATAGCTCTGTTTAGCAAACGCTACCCCGATGATATGAACAGGATCATCAGACCAAGCATATGAGCCAAGCAGATCCAGCGGGTATACGAACAAACCTTCCCCACATACAGAACTCACGATTTTTCTTTGGATGCAGGGACAAAGAAAAAACACGCAGAGAAGTCAAAAATTTCAACACAGTTGCAAATGCTAAAGTTCACTGTCCGCACAAAGAACGAACCTTCTCGAAGTCACAAAAATCATCGCACTTGACGACATTTGCTATCAGCATAAAGGATAATGTGATCCGTAGTCACAAAGCTCACAACAATCCCAATACCATAATATACTACTATCTAAGAAATTCTACTGTCATTTATTATTTAATCCTCTGCGTGAGGCTAAGCTCTGCCTCCATTTGCATAAGGCTAACTTTCTGCCTTCCTTTGCATGAGGCTAAGCTCTGCCTCCATTTGCATAAGGCTAACTTTCTGCCTTCCTCTACATAAGGCTAACTTTCTGCCTTCCTCTGTATAAGGCTAATCTTCTGCCTTCCATTCGCATGAGACTAAGCTCTGTCTCCATTCCGCATGAGGTTAAGCTCTACCTCCATCTGCATAAGGCTAATCTTCTGCCTTCCAATTGCATGAGACTAAGCTCTGTCTCCATTCTGCATGAGGTTAAGCTCTACCTCCATTTTCATAAGGCTAAGCTCTGTCTCCATTCTGCATGAGGTTAAGCTCTACCTCCATTTTCTTAAGGCTAACTTTCTGCCTTCCCTCTGCATAAAGCTAAGCTCTGCCTTCCTACCCTGCATGAGGCTAAGCTCTACCTCCAATTTACTTTTCGCTGAGACTAAGAGCTGTCTCTCGAGCATTATTTACTTCGCTTCTCTTTCGGTCTAAGCTCTGCCCTCCAAATCGCAAGACTAAGCTTTGTCTTGTCAGTATCATGCTATTGCATCTCATGGGCTGAAATATTGCCAACTTGTCCAAGGGCGTCATTGTTAGGAGGAACCATCTTCATGTCCCGAGACCACCATGTCATGGCCCGAGGATCTCTCAATCTTGCATATCATTATTCAAAGGCGTCATTATTCGTAGGCACCATTGTCATGGCCCGAGAACATCATTTCATGGCCTGCGAATCTCTCATCAAAATTCATGGCCCAGGACATCATGGTCTAAGGACGTCATCCTTAACCGTCCAAGGAAAACATTCATAGTCCAACGGGAACCTGC
Organism: Nicotiana undulata; assembly: GCA_005239495.1. Taxonomy (NCBI): domain Eukaryota; kingdom Viridiplantae; phylum Streptophyta; class Magnoliopsida; order Solanales; family Solanaceae; genus Nicotiana; species Nicotiana undulata. The sequence goes on along the minus strand of ML250907.1, from coordinate 4,437 downwards.
ATCATGTTTAAATTTATAGTATACGCGTGTATTGCTTTTGCTTGTACGTAACCCGGCGAGTGACGGTTATCCCAGCAGGAGCGATCCTGCTCCAATTCTCCCAGCCATATCAAACATAAAAATTCCTATAAACCATTCACTCATCCAGCCCTATATGTTGCATCTGTTCTTGTAATAACTTCACCGGTATACTTCGTCGATGGATCCGAAACTACATACTACCTGATTCTTGTAAAACCAGGGATATGTAGGCAGCTCAGAAGCCAGGGTGCGGCCTAAATCTCTCAAACCATTTCGCTCGGTCATAATTGGCAATCATGTCTGTCATGACCCAAATCCAAACTCAGGTCGTGATGGCGCCCAACGCCGGGGTCAGGCAAGCCAACACTTGTGTTACTAATGAGATTACCTATTTTGATAAATTGTTCCTAAACGTGCCAAATTTTAAGGTTAAATTGTAAGGTGAAAACATGTAACTTAGCCATCTTAAATCAACATAACCAAAAGGGGTTATAATTAACATATATATATATATATATATATATATATATATATATACACAGTGCCAAAATATAATATCTACTACGCGTGCCAAGACCTAGTGTCACAAGTCTACGGGCGGACTAGTGGAATATACAAATTAAGATAAATAATTGGGCTACTGTCTGAAGTAAATGGACAGCAATAGCAAAAGACAACTCCAAAGTGCTGCTGAGGATCGCCAAGGGGGAGAAGCTCACCGTGGAGTCGGGTACAGGGTATGCTCTCAAGATCGCACTATGGTCTGATAACCAGATACACCTGCCTCAGAACCTGTACAATTAAGTACAGAAGCATAGTATGAGCACATATAAACAAATATGTACCCAGTGAGTATCCCGTCAAATCTCGAAGAATGAGTGACGAGAAGTAGACGTGATACTTACTAGGGCCATGAGTAAATAACAGGGCTAAATAACACTAAGCGGGGATAGCAATTCCATAAATCACAAGACATGAAAATATCAAGTATAAATTTACAATTTACCTCTGCATGTATATATACAGTGCCAAAATATAATATCTACTACGCGTGCCAAGAACTAGTGTCACAAGTCTACGGGCGGACTAGAGGAATATACAAATTAAGATAGAATAACTGGGCTGCTGTCTGAAGTAAATGGACAGCAATAGCAAAAGACAACTCCAAAGTGCTGCTGAGGATCGCCAAGGGGGAGCAGTTCACCATGGAGTAGGGTACTGGGTATGCTCTCAAGATCGCACTCCAGTCTGATAACTAGATACACCTACCTCACAACCTTTACAATTAAGTACAGAAGCGTAGCATGAGCACATATAAACAAATATGTACCCAGTGAGTATCCCGTCTAATCTCGAAGAAGTAGTGACGAGAAGTAGGTGTGATACTTACTAGGGACATGAGTAAATAACAGGGCTAAATAACACTAAGCAGGGATAGCAGTTCCATAAATCACAAGACATGAAAATATCAAGTATAAATTTAATATTTACCTCCGCATGTCAAATCACACTAGTATAAAATAAACTAACTTTTCCTTTTCACATGAAGCAGTTTATATGATAATAACAAGACTCTCAGTCAAATATACAACACATAGTAAGTCGGAGCGTACGGCCGAAGCGTCGCGAAAATAAATGTGCACGGTCGAGGTTCAAACGGATCGAACCATAGATTCACCTATTACCCTGCTCGCGAATCGATCATGCAACGCGGTTTACATAATGATAAGGCTACCCCGCTCACGAATCATACATGTGACGCGGGTGCTCATATACATACACAGAATTATTATAATTTCAGGTATTTAACAGAGATTATACTTAAAAACAAGAACTTAAGTAGTGAAATCTAAAACATGACTTCCTAATATGTTCATGCCAATTCAAGAATAATAATCAACTCAACATACATTTATGGATACATGTAAGGTACATAAACGCATGCTCGTGGGTCCTAAAACTACCCGACATGACAATAATAGTCGCTACGTACGAACTCTCAACACTTGGTACGTACGTAGCCCCCACAGACATTAACACATAGAATTTAGATCACCTATGGAGACAATTCCCTCTTACAAGGTTAGAAAGGAGACTCACCTCGCGTCGAACCTACTCCCCGGCTCAAGAATGCGCCCGAAACTCCGAACTAGTCACCCAAGGACTCGAAACTAATCAAATGTTACGTAAATATATCAAATTATACTCAAAAGCATGGAAGTATCCTATTTACTTAGTCAATTCATCATTCTTGAAGAAATCCCAAAATCCACCCCTGGGCTCGCACGCTCGGATTCCGTAAAAGATCATTCTTAGATCTGTAAAAGATCTGGTCATATTATGAGTTATTTTCACTGCTTCCCTAAAAAGGTTTTCCGATTTTTCAAAATAACTCTTCATCTTCAAGTTAGGGTTCTTAACCCCTTCTCAAAAATAATTTTCAATGTTATTCTATGATTTTCATCATGTTTAAACATTTATCTGAGTTTCTCTCTTTTTTATTTAAGTTATTATGCTAAAGCCCTAATTTTCTTGGTTTTTCATTTGTGATTCTGAGTCCGTCTTTGAGTATATATTCGATTAATTTGCATATGTGTTCGTTTCTCATGAATATTCTATGATTGTGTGATTTTTGCCCTATGTTTGCTTGCTAGGGTTTCTGATTTCAATTATTCCTACTTTTTCTGTGTTTATTCCCAGGGATTTATGCTAAGTTCCGATTTTCTGTGATTCTACTCTGTTTTGTTCATCAATATTTCTGATTCTTCATTTATTCTGCCTTTATCACGTTTATTATGTTAATTTAGACTATGCTCTATATGAGCCCTAATTTTTATATGATTTTTACCCTGCTCGACCTCTTGGAGTTCTGATTTGTGGTTATCATTCATAGAGTCATCCTAAATCAGTACTACTTTCTATTTGTGAGTCCCTGAAACCTTGTGACTGATTCTTCATTGATCTTGCATGATATTCTCTACTTATTTAACCTTGGGGGAAATCTTCTGGCCTTATTCTATGGACAATTATGCTGTTAATTGATTTTGAGCATTTTCCTTAACTAAGATATGCTGATTTCCTGCTTGTATCATGTATGCCCGTTCATTTGGGATCTTTTCCTTCGATTAATACTGATTCCCAGTAATTGATACCTCACTCTGGTGATTTCCTTACTGATTTCCTGTATTTTTGTTATTTTTGCCTTATTTTCTATGGTTGATTCTAATGTCAAACTAATTGATATATATTTCCCTTAAATAGAATTTTTAACTTGGCGTTACTTAAATGCTCTATACATATACTATACTTATGCTACTTCCTTATGTGTTATAATCAACTTTGTACGATTTCCTTTCCTTATTTTATAACCTGCTTATTACCGTTTGAGTATGACCCCTTAATTAAGGGAAGTCTTTATACTAATTTAATTCTAATTAGCATATATTTCTATAATTACTGTTGAACTATTATTTTTACCTTATTTTGCTACATGTTTTCGAAATATAAGTACCTTGATCTTTCATTAGCACAAACACGAACACGGATTGTTCAAAAACTCTCTCTCTCTTTTACACAAAAGTTCTCTTCTGCTCTCTTTTCTTTGGCTACTATATTCTTTGGTTCTTCACTCTGTGTTTGCTCCTTTCTACACTGGTATGTCTTGATTTCAATTTAAGTCTAAAAAATAACATGTTTATTTGCTACTTCAATTCATTGTCTTTCTAGTCTGTTTTTACTTATGGTTTAGTTGTTCAACCTGCATCTAGTATGTCTACTATATTTCTTATTAGCATGCTTCTAAATGTGTCCCCTCCCTTTGACTCAGCATGTTTATAAAATACTATCCCCTTTTAGACTCTACTTCAATTATGTTTCTCTGAGTACTAGACTTTTTCTGTGGTAAAACAATTTGTACCCTATGATTACTTGGTTCTGTGTAAAGTTGAAATACATGCTATCTTAATCCCCTGAATCCCCTTAGGATTTATTTGATTCTGAACCTATGTGTGACTCTGCCTACTATGTGCTTACCCTTATATGCTCTATACTTGTCCCCAATTCCTCATTACCCTGTTTGTGGTTGCTGAACTTGTCTTAGCTCTTAGTTCTATGTGTGCTACTGAATCTGGTCTGATCTTGAGATTGGTATGATGTTTGCTCTGATTGNTAATTTTAACTACCTCGATTTGAGTGCGCGGTCCGGGCGTGAAACCGGAAAGCTTTTATGTTAAAATATAAGAAACAATAATTTTTAGAATTACAAAATTTGGTTTTAGTTGACTTGAGTCAACATATTGAGTAAACAGACTCAAATATGTGTTCCGACGATCCCGGAAGGTCCGCAATAAAATTTGGGACCCGGGCGTATGCCCGGAAATGAATTCCGAGGTCCCAAGCCTTAGAAATCAATTTTTG
>ML250906.1:69638-88728 GCA_005239495.1 Nicotiana undulata | reverse complement strand
GGGGGGGGGGGAGAGGGGAAGTCCTAAGTTTTATATCCTATAGGATCACATCAATGCAATGCCTAGTAATCACTCCTTAATGAGGGGCTACACGTGGCATTAACGCACCGGTCATCATATCCATATCTACCCATTATCCCACCACTTAGCGTGCTGTTACCCGTCCCTTCCTTGTGGTCCTGGAGGAATTTAGGACCTCTAGATATAGGCAGTTCTAGACAAACCCCTAAGGTAAAAGGATAAATTCTAGGCGACATGCAACAACAAATAGGACTAACAGATAAGTGCAGGAAGACAGTTAATAGGCTCATATTTACCTCCACATGTAATGCACATAAGCAACATGTCTCAAACACAAACAAGAGGCAGTTGTATTAGAAATGATCCTAAATAGGATATCTAGGTGAATGTCAATGCATTGGAATATGTAGCTTTGTTTCATAAACTCAACAACATGGCCCTAATCAGTTTGCCAACTGATTTTAAACATGTGAGTCTTTAAGCAGTAGACACAATCAAAGACATTTTTCCAGTTTTATAGAGATTGATTACCTAAGGCTTGCCTAGGTCTGCGACTGTGATTAATAACAGTTACCAGAATTATTAGACAGTTTAGAAGCTATTTTGACTAAAAGCATGTTGTTCTAGGTGGTGTAAATCTGAGAGTGCGGAGATTGTTACCAGTTTTATTCAGAAAACATCACAATGTGAGATTGTTTTATACCTTTTCATGAACCAGTGGTTAAACTAGGTGTCTTAAACGAATGCGAACAATACCCTAGAGCATGGTATCTAATATGCACATACAAACGACAGAATTGTTAAGACGGAATTCCTAAGGCATGATTTCTAAATGCATACACGAGTTATAGAATAGTTAAAACATGATTTCTGAATGCACGCAATAATAGCAGGATTATTGAAACATGATTTTTGGGTGCACACGAGGGTAACAACTTTATAGTTACTTATTGTCCTAGGAGCAGGATTTCTAAGTGATAAGCATGAAACATGGGTTGGTGATAGATGAGATGTTGAAACAATAGATATGAAATCATGATGTCTAGTGCACACAAGAGTAACAGGATTATGTTATTTATTATCCTAGGAGCAGGATTTCTAAATGATAGGCTGGTTCAATGCAACACATAGATTAATGATGCTGAAGCAGTAAAGATGAAGTGATGTGTATCTAATGCACATATAAAGGATGTAAAGCCTAAGACATGATTTCTACCCAATGGCGTTAATAGAACTATATATCTACCCTCCCAATTTTACTAGCCATCCCCAATATCTGTTTACAATAATTATTACAAGCCAATAATTAAATGAATTACATAAATAAATAAAAGAGAAGAAGTTAAACTATAGGGAGCCTGAAGCAGGCCCAAATGTATCCTGAAGATATACAAATCTTCCATAACCTCAAGTGCCAAAGTTTCACATCTAATCTCATGTACAGGTGTGTCAGAGTTCCCTAAGGACCTCAAGGATCCCGGGCAGTGCTCACACCCAGATTTTCATAACCAGAACTGAGTAAGTGCAGTATGGAAAAGCCAACTCCAGTGTGTCAGACTTCAGAGGGATCTCACAAGGATCCCAAGGCAGTCACACACTGGAGGGGCAGAACCTAAGGACTTAAGAGTAGAGTGAGAGTGCTTGACATAGTTTTGAAAATGTTTAGATAGGAAAAACAGTACTGAAAGGATCCAGTTGAATGAAAGAGTCTTATGAAATAGGAGTTGTTTAGTAGTAAAATAAGTTAAGTAAGAATAGTGTAAACACTTGAGGAATAAAAAAACAGAAGAATAACTCAAAGCAAAACAGGTTCAAAATCACTCAAACAATAGTATTTCACACAAGGATGTTGGGAGTTGGGGTCATATACAACACACATAGTAAGCACACAACAGACAGAAGCACAGAAGTCTTTTGTGATTAAGGAGTAGTTGACAGTGCAAACAGTAGGGCATGAATTTCAAAAGTGCTAACTAGAACATAGTTGTACTAGACTAACATAGAATTTGAAGTGCTTAGGGGGTTTATGAGATCAGGAGATAACTAATAATACAAACATAGCATAGGATTGGGTTTCAGCACAAACATTTGAGGACATAGAAGTACTAAACATAAGTGAGCAGGGAATCAACACTACTTTAGGATAACAAATCATTTTGCAAAGACAGGTTCATGAACTGAAACTGGGTAGCAAACAGTAAATCAGTCAAACATACATAAGTGGAGCAAAATCAGTTTGAGACATACTAAAGAAAAGCAATAAGCAAGTGATTTAGACATGTTATTCATAACAGAACTCTTTCATACTAAGTGAAAGTAGTGATATAAACATGCTAAAAACATACTGAAAAGCTAAGAACATCATGCATGGATTATCAATCCATAAAATAAGCAGTAAAGAAGCACATAGAGTTTGGAGCTTGGATTTAAAAATCAGAACATACCAGTCAAACAGAGCAGATACTAAGTATAGAGCAGTGGAGTACAATAATTAGCATTGGCTTGCAGCCGGCTAATTCAATTGAAGTAGCAAGTAACAAGAAATAGCAGAAAGCTTTTAAGTGTAAGAGGGAGAGAGGTTGAACAAGTGGATTCGTGTGTGTAATGAAAAGAAAAGAGAGTATATATAATAGTTTGAAAGCTAGGTAAAATAAGGTAAGAATCAAAATTGTTCAGTAACTATAGAACTCAGAATCAATTAAAGTAAAATCAGTCCAAGTCTTCCCTTAATTAAGGGAGTCATTTCAAACGGTAGAGAGCAGGTAACAAATAAGGAAAGAATTCAAACAAGACATAGGTATAGAATAAGTAATTACGGGTAGATACATAGAGTTCTAATTAATGAAATAACAGTAAGAATCAATTAATAATGCAGTCAATCACATAATAGGGTAAAAATAATATAAAGGCTATAAAAAACAGGAAAAAGTAGCCGAAAATCAGTAAGGAGTATCAACACAGTAAATCAAGGATTCAATAATAAAAAATAGTACTGATTAAGGGAAATAGCATAGACTTCCATGAATAAACAGAGTATAAATAGAAAGAACTAAATCGGAAACCCTAATAAGACATTACTAGGGTAAAAAATCATAACATACTCTAATTAATCGAAGCATATTCATGAGAATCAAACATACAGACAAATCGAATGAACAGACAGTAAGGACGACCTCGGAATCCAAGACTAAAGCCAAAAATTAGGGGTTTTCAACATAACTAGTTAGGTTAAGGGAGAACTTAATAAAATCGTTTAAACACAATAAGAATCATAGAATAACACTTAAAATCAGAGAAAAATCGTTTTGAAGAGAAGTTTTCAGAAACCCTAGTTAGGAAAAAGAAGAGACGCTTCAAAAATCAGAAAGGTTTTCATAGGAAACATGTAAAATGGCTCAAATATTCTCAAATCTGTTATAGATCTAGAGAGCTAAGAGATGAAGTTAGGGTTCCGAGAAAAATAACCAGAGATAAAGAGATACCGGCTTAGAAACCATAGGTCTAACAAGAAAATAGGGCGATCTTTTTCAATCGAGCCATGGTCGCCTAAGGATGGTGAGAACATGCCATGGGGTGAGCGGAATGGCCACTGGTCCCTTCAGGACCTCAAGACAGCAATAATCTTGATCATTGGGTAACCATTGAGGCTGGGAACGATGGTGAGCCACCATTGTTAACGACGAGCAAGAAACGACGAAGGGGATTAGGGTTAGGGCAGAATGACCTTGAGAGAGACGGGTGAAGTGTGACCGCATAGAGGATGAGAGAATGAGGGGTTTGGGGGGTAGGTCATTAGGTTAATTAAGGTAAGGGTGAATCCGGACTGTTGATCAAAATTGATCAACGACCAGGATTTATCAAATGTTGGGTCGGGTAGGATTTAGGAATTGAGCCTGGGTCTTTGGGCTAGTGTAATTAGGTGTTTGGGATGGTTTAATTTAGGCTATAATTGAAATAGAAATAGGCCATTTGTTAAATACCCGAATTAAATTAATCAAATTAATTTATAAAATAGCTACTAATTATAAAAAATGAATTTCATGCATAGAAACGTCTTTAAAATGATTATTTAGTATTTTAAAATACAAAATACTAATTTTGGTAAAAATAGTACAAAATTATATGCGTGAGCTATAATTGCAAAGTTATTGCAATTATAGCCAAAAGGTGCCAAATAGGCTATTTATGGAATAATTTGGTCTTAATAGGACATAAAATAATAAATAAAATTAAGAAATTCCTTTGTAATCATTTGTGATGCAATTTTGTAATTATTTATGGGGAATAAAATACTAGACAAATTTATAAAAATGTGAAAAATTATGAAAAAATACCTATTGATATTAATGCATGATTTTGGAGGTATATATGCAATTAAAAAATATTTTTGGAAAATTTGGGTATCAACAGCTGCCCCTCTTTACCCGGAAAGGATTACAGAGTTGTCGGGTAAAGATATGATGGCTAATTTTGACCGAGCGAAACGGTTAGAGAGATTTAGGTCGCACCCTGGCTTCTGAGCTGCCTACATATCCTTGGTTTTACAGGAATCAGGTCGTATGTAGTTCCGGATTCATCGGCAGAATATACCGATGAGGTCATCACAAGAACAGACGCAACATCTAGGGATGGGTGAAGAATGGTTCATGAGAGAGGTTAAGTGTGATACAGTTTGGGGAACTGGAGCAGGATCGCTCCTGTTGGGATATCGGTTTCTTGCCAGGTCACCTGCAAATGAGAGTACTACACACATATATTGTGCATAAAATTAAACATGATGCAGTTTCTCGTTGGACCATGAAAGTTTTCTTCGGACGGTTAGGGATGACGTCCTTAGACCATGATGTCCTGGGCCATGAATTGTTTGATGAGAGATTCGCAGGCCATGAAATGATGTTCTCGGGACATGAAGATGGTGCCTCCGAACTATGACCCCTTTGAATAATGATATGCAAATTTGAGAGAGATCCTCAGGCCATGACATGGTGTCTTCCAGCTATAAGGATGATGCCGTTAGACTATGGAACCTTTGGACAGGTTGGCGATATTTCGGCCCATGAAATGCAATAACATGATGTTGACAAGACATGGCTTAGTCTTGTGAATTGGAGGGCAGATCTTAGCCTGAGAGAGGAGCAAAGTAGATATCACTTGAGAGACAACGCTTAGTCTCGGTGAAAAGTAAATTGGAGGCAGAGCTTAGCCTCGTGCAGGTGTGGAGATAGAGCTTAGTCACATGCAAATGAAGGTAGAGATTAGCCTTATGCAGATGGAAGGTAGAGATTAGCCTTAAGCAAATGGAAGGCAGAGATTAGCCTTATGCAAATATGGAGGTAGAGCTTAACCTCATGCAAGATGCGGGACAGATCTTAGTCCCGTGCAGATGAAGGAAAAGCTTAGCCTTATGCAAATATGGAGGTAGAGCTTAACCTCATGCAAGATGCGGGACAGATCTTAGTCCCGTGCAGATGAAGGAAAAGCTTAGCCTTATGCAAAGGAAGGCAGAGATTAGCCTTATGCAGGGAAAGGCAGAGATTAGCCTTATGAAGAGTAGAGGTAGAGATTAACCTCGTGCAAAATGTGGGACAAAGCTTAATCCCATGCAGATGAAGGCAGAGCTTAGCCTTATGCAACGGAAAGTAGAGATTAGCCTTATGCAGGGGAAGGCAAAGATTAGCCTTATGCAGAGTGGAGGTAGAGATTAACCTCATGCAAGGGAAGGCAGAATTTAGCCTTGTGCAGAAAAATAAACAACGAATAGTAGCAGAATTTCTTAGCTGGTAGAGTTTTCGACATTGCGATAGTTGCGAGAATTGTGAATACAAAGCATGCTTATACTTTGTGCTGGTAGCAAATTCGGCGATTGAAATTGTTTTGAGTATTGTGACTTCGAAACATGTTTATTCTTTGTTCCTGCATCCAAAGAAAAATCGTGAGTTCTGTAGGTGGGGAGGTTGATTCGTGTTCCTGCTGGCTTTGCTTGACTCGTCCTGCTTGATTTGATGATCTTGTTCAAACCATCGGGGTAGCATTTTCTAAATAGGCAAGCATGCATAATGTTGTAAAGACGTGGTGAAAAATATATTTTTAAGAAATTTAGATGAACCGATGACTGTGACAAGATCCGAGACATTGCAACCTCTCGTGCTACGGAATTTTGAGGGTGCTCCTCAAAATTCTGCCCCAATTAGATGGGTTGACGTCTCTGACTGCTGCACACGCTGCGATCAGCTGAATTTGCTTCAGAATTTGAGGGCCCTCATCAAAATTCTGCCCCAATTTCCAATTACAGGGGAAAATGAGATTTTTATTGAATTGTGACCGAACTCATAGGGATGCCTACATATCCCCTCATAAACGGGAATCAGGTCAGGCGTAGTTCAATTTACATCATTTGAGAAAAGCATAAAGAATTACACATAGTATCGCTTGACTGCATCTGAATTGATTGGTTTTTGCCAGACTTCTCCTTCCATTTCTGCAAGTATAAGAGCTCCTCCTGTCAACACTCGGTGAACCATATACGGACCTTGCCAGTTGGGATAGAATTTCCCCTTGGCTTCATCTTGACGTGGAAAGATATTCTTTAACACCAGCTGCCCCGGTGTGAATTGTCTTGGCTTGACTCTCTGAACATCCTATTCTAGTAAAGTTGCCCATGACACACTGCATTCATCCTTTTCCCGTCTATGAGGGCTAGTTGCTCGTAACGACTTCTTATCCATTCTGCATCGCTGAGCTCAGCTTCTTGTATGATTCTTAATGAAGGAATCTCCACTTCGGCAGGAATAACAACTTCCGTACCATAAACCAGTAAGTAAAGAGTTGCCCCAGTTGATGTACGGGCTGTCGTGCGGTATCCCTGTAAGGAAAATGATAGCTTTTCATGCCACTGTTTGTGATTTTCTATCATCTTTCTCAATATCTTTTTGATGTTCTTGTTGGCGGCTTCTACAGCTCCATTCATCTGAGGTCTGTACGTTGTAGAATTCTTGTGCTTGATTTTAAAAGTCTCGCACATGGCTTTCATCAGATCACTGTTGGGATTTGAGCCGTTGGCGGTGATGATTGATTCTAGAACTCCGAATCGGCAAACAATACGGTCGCGGACAAATTCTGCCACCACTTTCTTAGTCACTGCTTTGTAAGATGCTTCTTCGACCCATTTTGTGAAGTAATCAATAGCTACCAAGATGAATCTGTAACCATTTGAAGCGGTAGGCTCGATCGGTCCAATGACATCCATTCCCCAGGCGGCGAACGTCCACGGTGAGCTTGTTGCATTGAGCTCGTTTGGTGGTATTTTTGTCATGTCTGCATGTACCTGACATTTGTAGCATTTCTGAACATATTGGATGCAATATGTTTCCATGGTCATCCAGAAATAACCAGCCCTGAGTATCTTCTTTGCCAAGACAAAATCATTCATATGTGGGCCACAGGTTCCAGCATGTATTTCCTCGAGTAGTTTGGAAGCTTCCTTTGCGTTAACACATCTTAGTAATCCCAAGTTAGGAGTTCTTCTGTATAGGGTTCCTCCGTTGTGAAAGAAACTATTGGACAATCTCCGAAGTGTGTGTTTCTGGATATGATTTGCATGCTATGGGAACTCTCTATTTGCCAAGTTCCTTGATGTCGTGGAACCATGGTATTCCGTCTGCTTCTTTAACATGGGCACAATATGCTGGCTGGCTATGGATATTTACTGGAATAGGTTCAATGAAGTTCTTATCTGGATGTTGTATCATAGATGATAGAGTGGCTAGTGCATCGGCAAATTCATTTTGAGTTCTTGGGACGTGCCGAAATTCTATCTTTGTGAACCTATTTCTCAATTCCTGCACATGGTGCAAATACGGCAGTATCTTGGAATTCTTGGTAGACCATTCTCCTTGTACCTGGTGTATTAGCAAATCTGAGTCCTCAATTACCAGCAGCTCCTGAATATTCATGTCGATGGCCATGTTGAGCCCTAGTATGCAAGCTTCATACTCCACCATATTGCTAGTGTAGGGGAATCTGAGTTTGGCAGATACCGGATAATGTTGACCGATTTTCGATACTAAAACAGCTCCAATGCTGACTTCTTTAAAATTCGCCGCTTCATCAAAGAACATTCTCCAGTCGTCATAAGATTCTGCAATGTCTTCTCTTATGAACAACACTTCTTCATCGGGAAAATAAGTTTTCAATGGCTCGTATTCTCCGTCCACAGGGTTCTCGGCAAGATGGTCTTCCAATGCTTGTCCTTTGACCGCCTTCTGAGTCACATAGACGATGTCGAATTCACTCAACATGATTTTCCACTTAGCCAACTTGCCAGTAGACATGGGCTTCTGAAATATATACTTCAAGGGATCCATCATTGATATGAGATATGTTGTGTAGGCACATAAATAGTGCCTCAGCTTCTGGGCTACCCAGGTTAGAGCGTAGCAGGTACATTCCAGTAGAGAATACTATGCCTCGTATGGAGTGAACTTCTTACTTAGATAATAAATAGCTTGTTCCTTTCGTCCTGTCTCGTCGTGCTGCCCCAAAACGCAACCAAAAGCTCCATCCAATACTGCGAGGTAGAGTAACATGGGTCTACCTAGCTTTGGCGGTACCAAGACTGGCGGTGTTGATAAGTACTCTTTGATTCTGTCGAAGGCCTTTTGACAATCCTCGGTCCATTTGGTTGCAACATATTTCTTTAACATCTTGAAGATTGGTTCACATATGACCGTGGACTGGGCTATGAATCGGCTGACGTAATTTAGCCGTCCCAGAAAAGTCATCACATCTTTCTTATTTCTTGGTGGTGGCAACTCCTGGATGGCCTTTACTTTTGATGGATCCGATTCTATTCCTCGGGGGCTGACGATGAACCCAAGCAATTTTCCAGCAGGAACCCCGAATGCACACTTGGCGGGGTTTAATTTTAGGTTGTATTTTCGCAATCTGTTGAAAAACTTCCTCAAATCTGCTATATGGTCGGTGGCTTTCTTGGACTTGATGATGACGTCATCCACATATACCTAGACCTATTTATGTATCATGTCATAGAAAATGGTGGTCATAGCCCTCATATAAGTGGCCCCAACATTCTTCAGGCCGAATGGCATCATCTTGTAACAATATACTCCCTACGGCGTAATGAAAGCCGTTTTCTTAGTGTCTTCCTCGTCCATCCAAATCTGATGGAACACAACAAAACAGTCCACAAATGACTGGAGTTCATGCTTGGCACAATTGTCAATCAGGATGTGTATGTTTGGAAGAGGGAAATCATCTTTCGGACTGGCCCGGTTGAGATCCCGGTAGTCGACACAAACCCTAACCTTTCCATCCTTTTTGGGAACTGGCACGATGCTGGCTAACCATGCTGGGTATTCAACCACCCTGAGCACCTTGGCGTTGATCTATTTGGTAACTTCCTCCTTGATTTTCAGACTCATATCGGGACTGAACTTCCGGAGTTTCTGCTTTACTGGCGGGCACATTGGATTGGTTGGCAATTTGTGATCCACAATGGATGTACTTAGACTGGTCATGTCATCGTACGACCATGCAAATATGTCTTCATATTCTTTCAGGAATTGCGTGTATTCTTCTTTCTCTGGCGGTGACAAGTGGATGCTGATGCGAGTTTCTTTGACAGTCTATGAATATCCCAGGTTGACTTTCGTCCAAATTGGACTTAGGCATGTTCTCAAAGTCTTCTACTTCTCTGACAATTTCATCGGGTATGATATCCTCTTCTTCTGAATCACTGTCCTTTTGTTGCGTTGCCTCATTGCATGTCACAGTCATTGGTTCATCAAGACAGGAAATAGTAATGCTTTGGGGAGGGGAATAATCAAAAGAAAGTAAAATAAAACAAAAAGATAGCCAAGTTAGTGAGGATCATGAGAAATATTTGCAGTATTTAAACATATATTGCAGAAATGTAAGTGTGTGTCCTAATTTTGGGAGCCTCGTTGTGCTCGAGGTAGGACTAGAAACAAGTTGATTTGGAGAACTTAGATGCCAAAATGCCTCATTTCATTAAGAAAAATAGATGAATCCCAAAACGACGCTAAAATAACAAACATAAATAAAGTCACTAATGGCACTCAGCCTTATTACATTGATAAAAGCAAAAGGTAAACCTAGCCTACTTTGTCCCAGAAGGACCTTCCCCGGATTCGATATCCTTGATCCCATCGAACAAGTTCCCTAACTCGCGTAGTCCCAGCAGCAGGTATGCTCTGGCCAGGTGTCCTCATTCATTTCCCTCAGCTTTCGGATAGTCTTCGACCCTCTTAATGATTTTGCCTTCCAGTTCCACTATGCCTCGTTCCAAGTATTCCAGCTTCTTGTTGTAACGGATAGCCATATCTTTCCACTCTTCGATCAACCTTTTGTTGGTTTCATGTATCTCCCGGTGCTCGTTCCCAGAGTCATAAATCTTTTTGCGCAGTCGATTGTACTTGACCTAAGCCTCAGCATTCTCGTCTATGATTCTGTTGCCTCGGCCGATTCCTGGCCTCACCAACCCATCCAAGTTGTCTTCCAACCATGACAGGTAGAAAGGTGCACATCCTGTATCGTACCTGTCTGGTTCAATGGTATTCTTCTCCAGTATGATTTTGCGGTGCCACATGTGTTGGGCTTGGCACTTGTAGGGGACGTCGTCATCTTGGAAATCCGTTCAAAAGTGGCTCATCTTATCAACCCTCGGCACCACTTATTTTCTGCCTGCCTGCCTCATGACTCGGGGAGGAACATAAGGATATATACCTCTCAACCCGATCAACACTAGGTGTGGTGCATCCCTGGACCTGATGATGAATTCGTCCGTCGGGAACCACTCGAACATCCATTGTACCTGCTCCTCGGTTAGGTTATCAAAGAACTCTACCCACTCTTTGGCAGTCTCTAGCTGAGCAAATCTGTCTGGAATATATGCCATCCGCTTGGAGTGGTGGAAAGCAATGTGGTCATTCCAAGCCCTTTGCGGAAGTTCTTGGCGATACTGGCCCTTTTGAAGATGTTCTAAGAGCCATAGTTGCAGCAACATGTTGCAACCCTCAAAATGCTTAGCTCCTCTTTGACAACGCTCTAAGGCTCGGTAAATATCAGCTATGATCATAGGAACAATGCTGAATGATTGCCCATAGATCCCTTCCATCAAGGACTTGATTACCATGGCTAACCGGGTGTGGATCCTTTCCCTTTTTGTTGGAAACACTATCAATCCCAGAAAGTGTAAGACCCGTAAAATTTCTTGCTTAAAATAATGCCCGAACGAGTCCCTGAGTTGTTTTTACTGTGGAAATTCCTACAACGGACCTAATTTGAACAAAAGGTACCCCGGGAGTTACAGAATTAAATTTTCCATAAATTGGGTGTATGCGACGCACTATGCGATCGCATAACGTGTATGCGGACCGCATAGTGGTCGCATACACGGGCAGATAACTGCCCAACTGAAGGACAACTATGCAGTCCAATCTGCGACCGCATTTCGATTCTGCGGACTGCATAACTGTCGCATTATTGCCTTTGATTTTTGGGGAGGGGTGTTCTGCGACGCACTATGCGATCATATAACGAGTATGCGGACCGCATAGTGGTCGCATACCTGGGCAGATTGTTTCCAAAGTTTGGCCCACCTGGGGCCATTCTGCGGTCAGCTCTGCGGACCGCATTTCAGGAATGCGATCGCATTCCTGACTGCATATTTGACACGAGCCTTTAATTTTCCAAACTTTTATACCCGACCCCAGCTTCATGTGACCCCTACCCTCTTTCATTTTAACTGGATTCTAAAAAAGATAGAGAGAAGAAAAAGAGAGTTCTTGAGAGAGAAGGTTCCAACATCACTCAAATTGATTTTCCAAAATCACTCAAGCCCGGATATGATCGAGTAATCAGTCATCTTCTTCGCTAAAAGGTAAGCCTTCACCCTAATTCTCCCAATTTCTCAGATTTTAGATGGGAACAAAGCATTCATGGTTGGTTCTGAAAAATGAAAGATGAAACCTTGCATGCATGTGAATGTAACTCCGTAACCTAGTAATGGGGGAAACGAACTTGGGTAATTATGCACAAAAAGGGGGTTAGTAACCTAAGGGATCGCATAGTGTTTGATGAAATGATTAATTGAATTTGAGGTTCCTAATCCTAAGTGAAATAGGTCACACTGTGTAATAAATTGACGGTGCCCGACGATCCGGTGAATTATGATAGAAATTAAAAGGGGAAACTCGACTCCAGGTATATATGACTAACTTTAATCTCTGTAAAATCGCTTGGTGGTGTCCGAGCATACGGTACGTGTATTGGTGTGAATATGTGCAAATGGTTGTTCAAATTGTGTTGAAGCGTGAAGTGTATTCCTTGTCTGTCTTTAGTTGATCACCACACTACCATGCTATGTGAAATGATGCTAGTAGGTTAATGAATCCAAGAGTATGAATGTATATGCTAAAGGTTGTGTAACAAGTAACGAAAAGGAGTTGTTGTGTGATGTAATTGAACTAAACGGCTGTGGAAATATCGTATATGATTCACTGTTTGGTAAGGTTTATTGTGGCACGTTTTGTTTTTATATACATATTGTGGGTTGTAAAGAAGCTATATTCCTATTGCTGAAATTTTCTATGATTGAATTGTGAACTGTCATTGTTGATATGAGATATGATTGTCTGGTGGGATCGGGTTGCGCGCCGTAACAGGAGGGATAAGGGTGATATGTTAGAAGTGATAAGGGTGAGATGTGATTGTCCGGTGGGATCGGGTTGCACGCCGCAACAGAAACATAAGAAATGATTGTGATTGTCAGGTGGGATCAGGTTGCGCGCCGCAACAGAGGAAATAAGGGTGGAATGTTGAGAAGGGATAAGGGTGGAATTGCGATTGTGATTGTGATGAAGTGAGAATTGTGGAACTTCTATTGTGTTTGTTTCTATATATTTGTGCAGTGATTGTGTGACTCTATGTCTGTCTCTTGCCTGTGCATTGTTGAGTTTACTTAGAGTAAAGTTTGTTCATACATACCAGTACAATTCAAATGTACTGACGTCCCTTTTGCCGGGGGCGCTACATTCTTGTGATGATTGTAGGTGGTTCTATAGCAGGTACTCCAGCCCACCAACAGTAGTGCCTCCTCTACGTCCCATCAGCTGTTTTGGTGAGCCCCTTTCCTCTCGGGGCCCTGTGTGGTTCATGCCACCCCTTCTTCCGAATTTTTCAGTTTGGTATTTGTGTAGGGTATAGCCGGAGCCTTGTTACCGGCAAGTATTATATAACTCCTTTGTACTCTTAGAGGCTCCGTAGACAGGAAATGTGGGTTATGTACATATGTATTTTGGGCAGTATAACTTGTAGACCACGTAAAGTAAACCTGTATGTTATGTATATTTTGTAAGTATTGTACCACATGTGGGTAATGACAGAAATCTAGAATTTAATTCCAGGTTGTAAGAATGTGTTTAAATTATAATTGAATAATGTACATTGGAATCACGGGGTAATACGTGGGATGGAAAAGGGAATCCAGGTCAGCTTGACTGGGTCTACCTGGTCGAGCGTCGGTCGTGTCCCTCAGTTTTGGGGAGTGACAAACTTGGTATCAGAGCCTAAGGTTTTTAAAAGAGTCCTAGGATGTCTCGGAGCCGTGTCTAGTAGAGCCCTTCTTATCGGTGTGTTGTCGACCACATCTATAATTAGGGGGATACATGGACATTTAGGAAATTACCCTCTTATTGTTATTCTATATCGTGCGGTGAACCGGAAAGTGAAAATATCCTTACTTAATTCGTGCTTTGTTCCGAAATTTTCAGTAATGGCAACAAAGAAGAGAGCGCGACTCGGCCTTGAGGCTAATGCCACCCCAAGTGTGGCTGTGAATCATGTACCTGGTAGTGCGGGTGAGAGTGACTCCCCGACCTTGAATCTGCCTGACCCTTCTATTCCGGATCAAAGCATTCCTGTTCCTACGGCGGCGGAGGGTGCTGCAATCCCTCCCGCTGATATTCTTGATCCCTCTACAGTTCCAGTTTCCGGTCCCGGTACAACCGAGGGGAACCTTAGAGGAGCTATTCATATGTTGACTCAGTTGGTGGCCGCTCAGGCCCAAAGATCTCATGCTACCCTTGCATCCTCCAGCGGACAGGGAGATTCCGCCGGCTCCAGAGTCAACCAGTTTCTGCGGTTGGCCCCTCCAGAGTTCTCAGGTACGGATCCAGAGGCCGATCCACAGGATTTTCTTGATGAGATGTACAAGACCCTTCGGGTGATGAAGGCTACAGAGACAGAGGGGGTCGAGTTAGCTTCGTACAGGCTGAGGGGAGTAACATATTCCTGGTTCGAGATGTGGGAGGGTTCCCGTGAGGATGGAAGTCCTCCAGCTAGATGGGACGAGTTCGTGGATGCGTTCATGGATCACTTTTTGCCTGCCGATACTGTGGCATCCCGTGCTACTGAGTTTGAGGTCCTCAAGCAGGGCAGTATGAGGGTTTGGGAGTACCACATGGAGTTTGTAAGGTTGTCCAAGTATTCTCCTCAGTTAGTGTCGACCATGGATGCTGGAGTTCGACGATTTGTTCAGGGTTTCAGTCCTTTGGTTGTGAATGAGGCTGCTACAACGGCTTTACACTCGGATATGAATTATGGAAAGATCGTAGGGTTCGCCCAGGCCACAGAGGCTAGAAAGTTTAATATACGGGCAGACAGGGAGAGTAGCAGCAGAGCTCGGTCAGTGGGTCGCTCAGGGAGCGCAGTTGTAGGGGGAGACCAGTTCAAGGGAGGGGGCCATCAGGGCCATCCCAGTCTTATGCACAGTCCTCAGCCAGTGCACCACCATCCGTGCACCGTTATCAGCCGAACAGTCATTAGAGACCAGGATCCGACAGCAGGAGACCTCATCAGTCAGGTCGTCCCGGAGGAAGGTTCCAGCAGCAGGGGAGGGCTCTGTGCCCTAAGTGCGGAGGGTTCCATACTGAGGCTTGTTATTGGGATCTCCTGATATGCTACAAGTGTGGGGTGACGGGTCATCTTCAGCGGGATGGTCGTGCGCCCAGCCAGGGCATGGGTAGGGGTTTACCCAGTCATCCGGTTCTTCAGCCGCCACATCTTCAGTGTGTCCTCCAGCTCCAGCAGGACGTGGTGCATTTAGGGGTGGAGCTAGTGGTAGAGGTGGACCCAGCCGATTATATGCTTTGAGTGGTTGCCAAAACGCGGAGGCTTCTCTAGTTGTTGCTACAGGTATTCTGAATGTTCAAGCACTTGATTGTTATGCTCTTATTGATCCGGGGTCCTCCTTGTCTTATGTTACCCCGTTTATTGCTTCAAGTTTTGGGATAGAACCCGAACAGCTTCATGAGTCGTTCTCTGTATCGACTCCGGTTGGTGATTCTATTACAGCAACGCGAGTCTATAAGAATTGTGTTGTCACGGTATGTGGTCGCGTTACCATGTCCGATCTTATTGAGCTTGGGATGGTAGATTTTTATAATTATTATGGGAATGGACTGGCTTTATTCGTGCTTTGCTAAACTCGAATACCAAACAAGAGTCATGAGACTCGAGTTTCCTAATGAGCCGGTTATTGAGTGGAAGGGTAATGGTGTGGTGCCGAAGGGTAGGTTTATTTCCTACCTTAAGGCTTCGAAGATGATTAAGAAGGGATGTATCTATCATTTGGTTCGGGTCGCGGACACCGCTTCAGAAGTGTCGGCCCCCGAGTCCGTGCCAGTCGTGAATGAGTTTCTTGAAGTCTTTCCGGACGAGCTCCCAGGGATTCCCCCAGATAGGGAGATTTTCGGGATTGATGTATTGCAAGATACGCATCCTATATCTATTCCACCATACAGAATGGCGCCAACAGAGTTGAGGGAGTTAAAGGAGAAGTTGAAGGATTTATTAGAAAAAGGGTTCATTCGGCTGAGTGTGTCGCCGTGGGGCGCTCCGGTTCTTTTCGTCAGAAAGAAGGATGGGTCGCTTTGGATGTGTTTCAATTATCGACAGCTCAACAAAGTCACTATCAAAAACAAGTATCCATTGCCTCGAATAGATGATTTGTTTGATGAATTGCAAGCTGCGAGGTTCTTCTCCAAAATTGATTTACGATCTGGGTATTATTAGTTAAAGATCAGAGAGCAGGATATTCCTAAGACCGCCTTCAGGACTCGTTATGGTCATTTTGAATTTTTGGTAATGTCCTTTGGGCTGACCAATGCTCCAGCAACTTTCATGGATCTTATGAATCAGGTTTTCAAGCCATTTCTAGACTCCTTCGTGATTGTTTTTATTGATGACATCCTTGTCTACTCGCGGAGTCGGGAAGATCATGCTAATCACCTCAGGGCAGTCCTGCAGACTCTTCATTATCACCAGTTGTATGCTAAATTTTTGAAATGTGAGTTTTGGCTAGAATCAGTCGCATCTCTGGGTCATGTTGTTTCCAGAGAAGGGATTCAGGTTGATCCCCAGAAGATCGCGGCAGTGAAAGATTGGCCTAGACCAACGACCCCGACAGAGATTCGTAGTTTCTTGGGTCTAGCTGGGTATTATCGGAGGTTTGTGGAGGGATTCTCTACCCTCGCCTCCCCATTGACTAAATTGACGCAGAAAGCGGTGAAGTTCCAGTGGTCCGACGCTTGTGAGAAAAGTTTTCAGGAATTGAAGTCGAGATTGACTTCGGCACCGGTATTGACCTTGCCAGAAGGTATAGAGGGATTTGTGGTTTATTGTGATGCTTCAAGGGTTGGTTTGGGGTGTGTGTTGATGCAACATGGGAAGGTTTTAGCGTATGCTTCAAGGCAACTCAAGAATCACGAGAAGAATTATCCGGCGCATGATTTGGAACTCGCGGCAGTGGTGTTTGCATTAAAACTTTGGCGGCATTATCTTTATGGGGTCCACGTGGACGTGTTCTCAGGCCACAAGAGTCTTCAGTATTTATTCAAGAAGAAGGAACTGAATCTAAGGCAACGGAGGTGGTTAGAATTGCTTAAGGATTATGATATGAACATCTTGTACCATCCAGTAAAGGGGAATGTGGTGGCCGACGCTCTCAGTCGGAAGTCTATGGGTAGTTTGGCTCATTTGGAAGCGGATCAGAAGCCTTTGGCTCGGGAGTTTTACCAATTGGCCAGTCTGGGGGTTAGTCTCTCGACCTCAGACAAAGGGAATGTCGTGGTGCATAATGGGGCAGAATCGTAACTTGTAGCGGAAGTCAAGGAAAAACAGTTTATTGATCCAGCATTGGCGCAGTTGAGGGAGACAGTTTTGAATGGCCAGAATTCAGCATTTTCACTCGGCAACAATGATGGTGTATTGCGATGTCAGGGTAGGTTGTGTGTCTCCGATGTGGATGGTCTTCGAGAAAGGGTAATGGCGGAGGCACACAATTCTAGGTATTCCGTGCATGCAGGTTCTACGAAAATGTATCATGATCTCTGGGAAATTTATTGGTGGAGCGGTATGAAGAGGGATGTGGCGGACCTTGTATCCAAATGTTCAAATTGTCAACAGGTGAAGGCCGAGCATCAGAGGCCTGGTGGGTTAACCCAGCTTGTGGAAATACCAATGTGGAAGTAGGAAATGATTAATATGGATTTCGTGGTAGGGTTACCTCGCACTCAACGCAAGTTCGACTCGATTTGGGTGATAGTGGATCGACTCACGAAATCAACTCACTTTTTGCCAGTAAAGTCCACCGACACACCGGAATAGTATGCTCAATTGTACATCAAGGAGATAGTTAGACTCCATGGCACTCCAGTTTCTATTATCTCAGATCGAGGGGCCCAATTCACAGCTAATTTGTGGCGGAAATTTCAGCAAGGTTTGGGTACTCAGGTAAATCTCAGCACGACTTTCCATCCACAGACTGACGGTCAGGCAGAGCNTTTGCGGCATTGTACGGAAGGAGGTGTAGATCTCCGATCGGATGGTTCGAGGTTGGTGAAGCAGAATTGTTACGACCAGATCTTGTGCACCAAGCTACGGAGAAAGTTATAGTCATTCAGGAAAGGATGAAAACTGCTCAGAGTCGCCAGAAATCTTACGCCGATGTTCGCCGGAGAGAATTAGAATTCCAAGTAGATGATTGGGTGTTCTTAAAGGTGTCTCCCATGAAGGGAGTGATGCGGTTTGGGAAGAAAGGGAAATTGAGCCCCAGGTACATCGAGTCGTATCGAATTGCTCAAAGGATAGGGCAAGTAGCTTGTAGGTTGGAATTGCCCCCTGAGTTGTTATTAGTACACCCGGTGTTCCACGTGTCCATGTTGAAGAAGGTAATTGGAGATCCATCCACCATCGTGCCAGTCGAAACCATTGAGGTAAATGAAGAGCTATCATATGAAGAGGTTCCGGTTGCTATTCTTGATAGGCAAGTCCATAAATTGAGAAATAAGGAAATTGCTTCAGTCAAAGTGTTGTGGCGAAGTCAGCAAGTCGAAGAAGCTACATGGGAAGCGGAGAAGGAAATGAAAGAAAAGTACCCCCACTTGTTTGAATGAGTCTAGTAGTGAATCGTGCGTGTTCCTATTCCTAGGCAATTGTAAGTTGTGGTTAATGTTGCATAAGAAGGGACCCTATCTTGTTTTCCCCTAAAATGCCTTGTTGTTGTAACTTTTCTATGTATACCACAATTGTTTGTGCTTTCCTTACTTGAAAAATATGTGACCCCTTTAAAGCAAATAAAAGTTTTGTGAAACAAATGTGCTAGGTAAGTGATTAATGGTAGGGTAGATTGGTAATGGTTAATTGAATTGTCTATGATCTAGAGGGTGTTTGGATGGGCTTAAAAGCTGGTCAAACCAGCTTTTAAGCCCTTTTTTTTATTAAATGGAGTGTTTGGAAAAAAAAAGAAGTTGCTTAAAAAAAGCTAAAAAGTGCTTTAAAAAAAGCCAAAAGCAAGAAGTTCGTTGATCCCAACTTTTTTTATTTTGGCTTAAAAGCCATTTTAGTTTGACCAATAAAATTACTCTTTTGTCCCTTCTAAGTTTTTATAATACCAAAATTATCCTCAGTCAAAGAAACTATTAAAATTTCTTTTTTTTTTCTACACCCCTCCCCACCCCCACCACATCCC